>JAQGAH010000925.1:0-21602 GCA_034696885.1 Lepidocyrtus paradoxus | reverse complement strand
GTAGCAGTGAGTACTCGGCTGTGAAGCACCTTGAGCGTGAGAAGTCATGCGATGTCGCTGATGCAAAATCTGATAGAGGATCTATCGGGTCAAATGCTGGGGGCGATAGTGGGATTGAAAGTTAAGAACGGACAAATACCTCGCCATTCCCTCATTTTTTTTTAAAGATTTATTCCCTCTTGTTTTTAAATAAGGGGGTCGTAAATTAAAGAGTACTATGATGAGTTTTTCCTTTTTCATGTAGTGTAACATCCTTTCATGTTTTTGAAAACGGGTTGCAGAATAAGAAAATTTGGAAAAAATAGAATGAAAGTCGAAATATATATGATTGGGTGATGTATGGAAAGAAAGTATATAGGGGTGGGGATGTGATGTGGGAAATGTTGGAGGTGGTGGGATATGAACTGACGATGAGTGATTGATGGACTGGTCGAAAAAAAGCATTTTGGATAAGGGGTTGGGTGATTCCATATTCCGAAAGTTACCATATTTTTTAGGATACGACACGAATTGTTTTTATTGATGTGGAATGTAAGGAGGTGGGCATTGTACATCAACAAAATGTTTTGCTGTGACATAATTGTTATTAAAATGTTAAGATAGTAATTATGAAATTAGAGTTTGTGAAATGACTGAAATAGCCGTAGCGAAAGACATCACTATCTAAAATAGTATTCATTCTGATTGTGAATTAAACATTGAAACTTATAACTTACTAATCAACATTACCATGTTTTCTCTCAGCGGAAAGTGTCATGTTTTTGTACATAGTCGAGCTTAACATTGTTAATATATAGCTTACTTATATCTGTTAATTAATTTCTGTACGTAGTACCTGAAAATATTTTCCCTTTAGTTATTTTATTGATATTGAGCCATTTGCAGCAAAGTAAAAAAATTCTACATTGATTGTGATCGCTCGTGTTTTTGTTCCTTGTTACAAATTACTGTGCCTACACAAATATTGTAACTTTAATTGTTCATTAATATTCGTTAACTTTTCAAAATAATGTTGTACTATTTAACAAAAAATAAAATGAATGCATTAAAAGTTTCAAAAACTAACTAAACAATATATATATGTGTTAAATAACTTAAAATATGTACTAATATTTGTGAATTAACTAAATCGAATTAAATAAATATGATTAACAGAAAATGAATAAGAAACAATAATACTTTTCCAAGTTAAAGTCCTACAATAACAACTGGAACCAATGATAATTTACTAGCAGACTCATAAAAGATGGATGATGCACAATCCCATAAACCTTGACAAAGGTTTTTTAGCATACACAGCAATATAACGACAGCGCAGGTATAAGATATATGGCAAGCTCATCCGTGTACCTCATCTCATTCATATGGTACTGCAGTGGTACTTTTGGTATCAAGACAATGACAGCTTTCAGAAGTCAAGCTCAGAGTGAACCAAGTTCATAATCTTTTGGCGGAAACAACAGAGCTACAACTTTCAACAACTTGTACTTTCTAACTTTACGTGTACAATATAATCAGCATTAATGTTCGTCCGATTAGATCATTATCGTGAAGTTCATCCAATTTCTAAAATGACAAATTTCCTATAAAAAAAATCTGAACCAAGAATATTCTGTTCTACACAGTTACACAGCTATATTGTTGAGTAGATTGACAAGAATAGTTTGTGAATACTACGAAATTTTATTGTAAAATAGCTAAATTTTACATTAACTGTAAAAGTTTGCAACAAACTTAGGAAATTAATGCAGGAGCCAAAGGAAACTATTCAGCTCGTAGCATTTCTTACTCGACTTTCTAGCTATTATTATCATAAAATATGTGCAAACTGGCTAGTCGAAGAAAAATAATCTTTTTAATACTGAAAATATTTGCGGTCAGTTTGATACTTGTTGAGCTTACAACAGAGGAGGAGCAAAGAGATGGCTCATGTTCCTCTAGTGAGAAGGGGAAATGTTCTGAAACTGGAGGGGCACATGGATCTCATAAATATTCCAAAGGTAATTTGCTTGATTTTATATATGCCATTTTGCCTAGATGTGCTTCAAGATAAGGCGAATTTCTTATTTAGTGGAAACTTAATAAAACCTTGCTTTTAATTAGGCGCAAATGAGCTGTGGCAGTATTATCAAAAACTAATCAAAGATGCAGAAGTCAAGTATGCAAAGCAATTGGAAGAGTTAGCTGGAAAGACCTCCTGCCAGCTATACACAGACTTGATTCAGCAGGATCTATTTGTATTCCGTAACGGGGTATTTAAGCACATGATTGATGCGGCTATACCAAGGTGCAATCTTCAAACTTAATATACTTTCGAACAGTTAATTTCAAAGTGAATATCAACGATTTACAAACGTATAATATTTTTGTTTTGCTTTTTTCTTGCGCAGGGGAACATTATATCAAATCGTTGATGGAAAACTATACCGTGAGAAAGTCTGCCAATTTCCAGCAAGATGCAGTGGTATAGAGCACTTTCTCTCCAAGTTGGCTAAAGAGTTGCCCAATATGGAAATGGTAATTAATGTCTCGGACTGGCCACAGATTTCTGCTTGGTTTCCGGATCCCATTCCATTATTTTCTTTCAGTAAGGTAAATCAAGAAAGAGGGAGAAAGCGAGAATTCAAAATATTTTATAAGGCATGAATTAATTTAATTTAATTTAATAACTTTTTTTGATTTTATAGACAAAGGATTATGTTGATATCACGTATCCCGCTTGGACGTTTTGGGAGGTTAGAAAAATGCTGATTTCTTAAAACAAATATTTCTTTGCCACATAACATGCCACCCAAATCCACTTAAATAGGTTTGGTAACATTGAAAAAGGAAAGGCATAAAATATCCAACTGATTTATTCTTAATTTAAAAGGGTGGTCCAGCCATAACCCTATACCCAACTGGACTGGGTCGCTGGGATCTCCACCGAAGAACTCTGAAAAAAGCTGCGCTGAAACATCCCTGGGAAAAGAAGGAATCCATAGCGTTCTTCAGAGGTTCTCGAACATCGAATGAAAGGGATAATTTAATCTACCTCTCAAGAAAGCGTCCTGACCTGGCTAATGCCCAGTATACGAAAAATCAAGCTTGGAAGTCAGAAGCTGTAAGAATGTCCTTGGAAAACTTGACCGTGTCTCTATTACTTAAATACACACTTTTTAATTTTTAACAACGTTTTTATTTCTGCCCTTATTACAGGATACGCTTGGCTTCCCTGCAGCTTCGGAAGTGTCTTTGGAAGACCACTGCAAATACAAATACCTATTTAATTACCGCGGAGTAGCGGCAAGCTTCAGATTTAAGCATCTATTTCTCTGCAACTCTCTCGTATTCCATGTGGGCAATGAATGGAATGAGTTCTTCTACCCAGCACTGAAACCCTGGGTGCACTACATGCCCGTTAATAAGACTGCAACTGAGGAAGAGTTAAAGTATGCAAGGCATTCATTTAGATTTTCATTTTCCATTGCCTTAAATAATATAAATGAAAATGATTAGTCCTCCTTATTTTCTAACAATCTTTTTCTTCGCAGATCTCTAATTGAATTTGCTCAAGAGCATGATGACATTGCACATAGGATTGCAGACAGAGGATTCCAGTTCATTAAAGAAAATCTGAAAATGAAGGATGTGATATGTTATTGGAAAGAGCTCTTGCTAAAATATGCAAAGTTGATCCAGTACGATGTGACGCTAAGAGATAATGAGATTGTTTTAAATTAGATTTTTAAAGAAATAAAGCCAGTCGAGATATTGATTTTTATATCGTTTATATCAACTTATATCAGTCATCATGTCATTCAGCCAACGAGCGGCATGTTATTTTTTTAATGTATTTCATATCATATTAGATTTAACAGTGAAGGGATTTGTAATGTCATATAACGTCATTTTTGACTAGAGATTAGGGTGATACTCGGTGAAGCAATATGCCTGGATCGCAATTTCTTGATGGGACAGGAGGAGGTATCGTGTTTCTAAGTTGGCTTAAAAACCCGTCCCCACCGCGGCAACCACCACAACGAGAAACCACAATTGGACATGAGGATTTTATGGCATAGCCGAGGACAACTCCAACAACTAGAGAAACGCCTAAAGTCATCATTGTACCTCGTACTTCAGAAGCGTCCATTTCCCCATTCAGAAGCTGTAGAAAGTAAAATGTTACTAATTAGTAAAATTGACAATGGAAAGTTTAAAGAAGGTTTGGCTACAAGATTTACTCTTCGAATAGCTCCAAGATGCTGGTCCAAGAAATCCCCAACAGCTCCACCCACACCACCAGTGTTGGCTCCTCCAGCTGCGCGACCAAGGCCGGCTTGGTTTCTATCACCAAAACCTCCAATTGCTCCTTGTGCATTTTCAGGCCCATCTAAACCAGTCCTAGATGCGCTGTTACCAAAACCTCTATTTCCGGTTCCTCCTCTAGCAGAAGTTTCGGCATCATCCTGACCTCCTTTTCCCATTCCAACATTAGTTTTGCTCCTTGCTCCTTCCCCTCCTAGACTCCTACCACTTGGGCCTTCACCTCCGACTCCTCGTCCCTTACCAGACCCCCCTGCCCCTGCATAATCCCCATCTTCTCCATCAGGCCCGTCTCTTCCGAATCTATCGGTACTTTTCCCGTTTGCTCCCCTTATGCCCAACTGAGATTTTGTGCCTTTAGGTCCTTGATCATCACCATCGGGCGACCCCGAACTTCCATCGCGGCCTCCTTTGCCACCAAAAGGTGACCCATAGATTCCTCCAGGGCCTTCCCCGCCAGCATACGGTGATCCTGAACTTCCTCCAGGCCCATACGGTGATGAACTTCCTCCAGGACCACCATCAGTGCCATACCTTCCTCCAGGCCCACCATCGGTGCCATACGGTGATGAACTTCCTCCAGGACGACCATCGGTGCCATAAGGTGATCCTGAACTTCCTCCAGGCCCACGATCGGTGCCATACGGTGATGAACTTCCTCCAGGACGACCATCGGTGCCATAAGGTGATCCTGAACTTCCTCCAGGCCCACCATCGGTGCCATACGGTGAACTTCCTCCAGGACGACCATCGGTGCCATACGGTGAACTTCCTCCAGGACGACCATCGGTGCCATACGGTGATGAACTTCCTCCAGGACGACCATCGGTGCCATACGGTAATCCTGAACTTCCTCCAGGCCCACCATCGGTGCCATACGGTGATGAACTTCCTCCAGGACCACCATCTGGGGATCCTGAACTTCCTCCAGGGCCTCCTCCGCCAGCAGAAGGTGATCTTGAACTTCCTCCAGGCCCACCATCTGGTGACCCATAGATTCCTCCGGGGCCTTCCCCGCCAGCAGACGGTGATCTTGAACCTCCTCCAGGTCCTCCTCCGACACCATCTGGTGACCCTGAACTTCCCCGAGGTCCTCCACCAGAAGGTGATCCTGAATCTCCTCCAGGTCCTCCTCCTTCCCCAAAAGGTGATCCAGAACCTCCTCCAGGTCCTTCTCCGACACCATCTGGTGATCCAGAACCTCCTCCAGGTCCTCCACCGCCACCATCTGGTAATCCGGATATTTCCATAGGTACTCCGTCTTTGCCATCCTTTCCAGTTGGAAATCTTCCACCTTCTCCTTCCCCTGCATTTCCACCAAACGATGGCGGTCTTGAGCCTGCTTTCCCGCTGGGTCCAGCACGTGGATCTTCTCCCTACATTAATAACAATTAATAAAATAGTTTATTTCCATTAAAGAAAGTCTACAATATAAAAAGATAACAACGCACATAAAATCAATCACATACTCTCTTGGCCAATCGTCCGGCAATGTAATCCGTCAAAAATGCGTATTGATTAGTTGGCTGATTTTCAATAATCTGCAACCAATTAAAATTACCTTTGTTTTTAATTACTAGCTTTAAAGATGGATGATAAAAGCTAAGCTGTATCACATCTAAATAAATGGAAAAAATCTGCGCCTTTAAATTTAACACAGAAAGAAATAATTTACCTCTCTCGCCATATCCTCCAAGAGAGGAGGGAGGTCCTCGGGAACCTTATATCGCTTGCCCTTCTTCTCCGTCATCTTGCTCGCTTATCAATTGCTAATACAACTCAAACTCATGTGGAGCTCTGGAGAACTGCAGACCCGACCGATTGGAAATCACCCAGATCCCGAATAATTAAACTTATAATTTGATGTACAAAGTTAAATAGACTGGTGAAAAGACAATAAGGAGATTTGGCCCTTTCGACCCGATAAGGAATGTCAACAAAATTCTAATATAGCTGCATAATATGTAATTAATATAGTAGTTAATTTATAACGATTTACATCAAAATGCTAAATAGAGATGCATAGTTTCCAAAGTATTTTTATGGCATCGTTACAATATGGGGCATCATCAGATTGCTATCAATCCACATCCTAATTTCAGAACCCATCCTCCATCTCATTTATAACTGCCACAGGGAAGCGATGATAACCTGGATAATGGTCACTTTCTCTAGCTTTAGCTTTCCATTCTCATAGTTCCCTAACTTGCTCAAAGCGTTTCGAACCGTTCCGTCTTTGTTTCTTTGTCATGATTCATCATCATCACTATAACACATGGAAAGGATATCACATTCCATTTGTACATGCATTCATTTTTCTCCCTCCACATGCTCCACACACTAGTCGAGTCAGTCGAGTGTCATACACTTGGCATTTATACCTTTGAGGTTGGTCATTGATATTGGTATTGGGAATCTTGCTATTTCTGTGCAATGTTTTTACATTTTATGGTTCATTCATTTTCTGAAACAATACTTAACTGTTTCAATAGTTTACTAGATAATTAGTTAGTTAGTGAAAAGTGAAAACGTACTTATTAAATGAATTATTTAATCAAGTAGAATTGTTGTTAAAAATCGTAATCCTGTTCATCAACTTTTATCGAATAAAACTTCACAAGGAGAAATTTTTCTAATTATTGTACGTATCACTTTTCGACATTTAATTTAATGGTTACGGAATTTAAGGGCGAACCCGCTGAGGTTTCAAAGTACGAGAAAGGGAAGGGGCTAAAGTTGTTATCAGTTGTAGTAAGTTAAATAATAATAATGTTACTTGAGTTTAAAATGTCTAACAATCGTTAATCGTATATTTTTTAAATTTGTAATTCACAGCCAACAATAACTGACCTATGTGCTCCCATGTTTATTTAGATTTGAACTGACTTGAAACATGAGTTTCTCAGGAAGAAGTAATCGTCTGACAAATATTCGACCTGGGGGCTTAAGTGATGAAGACTCCAATAGTGATGATGACGATTTAACGTTTTCACATGACATCAGCAAAAATAAGCGCTCTAGAAATGGCCCAACATTCGTCAATGGCCACTCCAGGTCAATGGTTGTGGACGAAGACTGGGAACCTTCCGGCTCAGCTGGAACCAGAGGACAAACTCATGAGGATTGGGGGCGTTCACCAACGGAGGCAGTGCGTCTGGCTTGTATGCGTGGCAATTTGGAGAAGCTGAAGGAATTGTTCTCCGGAGAATACACCACTGGGGTCAATCAGTTCTTCATGGGGAGTGAAGAAAATCCATTGATAATAGCAGCTACTCATGGCCACTCGGATATTATGGAGTATTTGCTGACTGAGAAGAAGGCTAATCCAGATCTGCGACATCCAACTCCAAAAACAACGGCGTTGATGGCACTGATTGCTTGTAATCTTGAAGACGAAACTGAGGTTATGAAGGGCGTTACTGCACTGGTTACAGCTGGTGCTGATTTAAATCGTCAAGACATGTATGGAATGTCCGCCCTTATGATAGCCGTCAAGAGAAGAAGAAACCTGACTGTGAAGTTCTTGTTGGAGAAGGGAGCAAATCCAAATTTAACAGTTCCGGAAGGCGAAACAGCTTTATTCATTGCAGCAAAGGACGGCGATGGTCGTCTCTGTAGGCTATTGTTGGAACATGATGCTGACATTCATCTCGTCAATAGGGATGGACTCACCGCTGCAGACATGGCACAGTACAAAAATCATTCTGAACTCTCCAACATGCTGCACTTGGCAAAGGAGACAAAATGGAAGCCAGGACTGAATCCTAATCTCATGATGCAAATGGACGAAGAAAAGGCTGAAAAGAACAAAAAACCATTAGATTCATACGCAATGAAGGAGGATTCATGCATTGACTTACTTCTTGGTGCGGTGGATGGCTCAAAATTTTTGCCAAATTTCAGACGGCATAAAATTAGCTATATCCAGTTTTTGCAGTTGGACGAGGAGAAGCTGAAAGAAATCGGTGTGGATGAGGTGGGTGTGAGGGAGAGCATTTTAGAAAAGATCAAGCAAATTCAGAGTGTGCAATGGAAGGACTCTTCAATCAGAATGATTGCGATTAACAAGAACGTCAGTTCTTCCGACGCCGTCTGCATGATTGTGGACATAAATAAACACTTGCAGCACGTATCATCTAGTCTAAAGTACCTTCACAACAGAATCTCTCAGAAACCTCTGGCGCTGCGACAGGATATTGAACGAAACAAGATCGTTGATTTGATGAAGTTTTGCGAAACAATGGAGGCAAGCTGTCGTCAAGTTAGGGAGGATACTGTGGAATTACATAAGCTGCTGGGAGAATTGCAGGGGTATACCGAACTCCAGATTTCTGCGAGGATTCCAAAGCGCACTTTTGAAGACTTTAAGAAAAAGTCCGAAGGTTGCACTGTTCGTAATGTCGTTGGAGGTTTAGTACGGGCTACGGTGGGTGTGGGACTGGTGATATTTATTTATAGAACTTTCAAAGGCTATCAGATTTTGAAGAATTGAGTAATTTTTGTAATGGATTGGACTTTGTGCCTTATTTCTTTACCGTCTTCGGTGTATTTCCCTTGAATTTTGTATGCAAGAAATATTTATAAGAATATTATTTACTACTCTACGAATGTTACATTTTTTTAATTTCGTAAGTTACAAACTTGATATCTAATTAATTCTATGAATCTCTGCCATCCGGCGTTTTCCAAAGAAAGAAACAATCAATTAATATAGTAGAGTTTAGAAATTTGAGAGTAAGTTATGAAACAAGAATGGAAGTTTCACCGAAGAGTTATTTAACGGTATTTTTAATACAAAGTCAGTTATTAAAGTCATTATTATAATTAACTTCCACAAACTGTTGTCTGTAATAAGTATGTAATAATATCATTGATGCTCTTTAATTCAATAATGATAAATAATAAAAGTCTGATTTATGATATTTTCTAGTACATTGAATCGTGTCTACTTCCTTTCATTCATGCTATAAATCGTGAAATTGTTAATTCATTGCATTAATTGTTAATCAAGTTAAGACAAGAGATAAAAAGCTACTAGCTTCAATTAATGGAAACGCAGCAGTTTCAACCGACCGCTTCACCAAGAAGGACGAGAAGATGAAAAGATGATTGCAAAATCAGAAACAATGAAATTACTTTTAAAACCGATCTCTGTAAATTCGCCTCCCAAGCATAATGGAGTAGAAGCAGTCGATATAAACATGATACCTTGAACTAAGTATTATTAACTGACGTTTGTGGCCAGCTTTCCCTCGAGATAATGAAGTTCCCTCACTGTGACTACTCTACATTCCACATAGTTGCGACTATGGCTAATCACAACTACTTCCGACAGGATAATGCCAAATTGCCAAAGTAACCTATACTGAAATGGTAGAATGTTTTCAATTAATCTTCAAGTTTGGCAAACAAACGCCAGCCACAGAATGCTTCAAATTAAATGGATGTAACCTTATCTGCACTTTAGGCAGTTTACCATTAACATTAGGCGATTTGTAAAAATCTAAACAAATTCTTTCAGCTCAACCTTAAGGTGCAAGAATCATCACTAAGCATTAGTAAAAATTACAACGCAGATCAGTGGTTTTAATGTGAGGGAAACCACAATAATAGAATAGGGCTAATTCAGTTCAAAATGAGGAACGCCAGCTTCCGTTCGAAAGTCCTTTTCGGTTGCATAATCCTTTTATGGATGTTGGTGCTGGTCCACATTTCCGGCATAACTCAACCAAAAAAAACCTTGGAGTTTGAAGGTAATGTGTCATTTCAAAGCTCTGGTCGATTAAAAATATATCAATTTTTATTGCAGAAATGACCAGATAATCATTTCAATGTTAATGCTAGGTTCGGCTGAATTCTGGAACTCCGCCTTGAAATGGGAGGATGGACTTCAAAACATTTCGGAGTGTGGCTGCGAAAGGACGTTCTTCTACCCAACATTTGGAAGTCAAAAGAAAAGGTAAGGTAGTTAGGTCACTGTAACTATATCCAGTTTTGAGGTATTTGCACGTTTCCCCAAACGAAATCAGTGAATGACGACTAACATCATTCTTTTAAAACCTTTCATTATAGACTGAATTCAACATGCAGTGATGAAGGGTCATTCTATGAACCCCATCAGAAAATCGTAAGCTTTTCCTTGTGCATCAAGGATCCCAATGACACCAAGGGAATCCAGCTGTACAAGGAAGGGATCTCCGAAAATCTAAAGAGGATGAAAGAATATTATCCTGGAAGTACGATTAGAATATACACAGACATTGACCTGAACGCTGACCCCGATTACTGCCAACTTGTGTGCTCAAATCCCCAGCTGCATTGGTGTGACGTGAGGAGGACTCCAAGCTTAGGGGATCAATCCGACATGGTTTTTAGGACCTGGAGATTTCTTCCGTTGGGTGACCCTACAGTGGACTATTTCCTGTCTCGCGACTTGGATTCTGTCCTCATAGATCGACAAGTTGCGGCAGTAAAGGAGTGGCTCCAAACCACCAAACCGTTCCACCTCATGCGCGACAAGCATCCGGAGCATAACGCTCCTATTCTAGCGGGACTATGGGGCGCCAGCAACTCCAAACTTGGGAATGATGATGCCTTCGCTCTAAGTAAGAAGATTATGGAGATGGCTAGACTCCCTCCAAAGGATAAAGTTCAGGACCAGGAGATTTTGAATCAAGTCATATTCTTCCCAAGATTGAAAGACATTGTAGCTTTTGACAGCTACTTTTGTAAGAGCACATGGGGTCCTCATACAACCGAGGTAAGGCCTTTTCCAGTTAAAAGGAAGGATACACATTTCGACTTTGCTGGGAATTACAATTTGGGGCGAGGAGAGTACAATTTATCCAAGTGTCCTTTGGAGTGTCGCCCGATGGGAAATGGGAAAGATTGGGAATATTGTTGATGTCACCAAAGTCAGTTATTAAAAGTCATTATTATAATTACCTTCCACAAACTGTTGTCTGTGATAAAGTATGTAATAATAATACTATTGATGCTCTTTAATTCAATAATGATAATAAAAGTCTGATTTATGATAATTCCTAGTGCATTGAATCGTATCTACTTCCCTTCATCCCTGCTATAAATTGTGATTTTGTTAATTCATTGCATATATCAAAATCAAATCTAGCCGGAATGTTGGCGTTGGCACCAAATAGGTGAACTTAGTAGACTGCTTATTTTCCAATTCGTAAATGTTTATTTAGTCACTCTACTCAGCAATAGACATAGTTAATGTAATATTGTAGTAATATTTCTAGTTAAAATGAATATTTAATCAAATCGAATAAAACATGGGCTTCAATTTAAAAAAGTATACATTACCGAGAATTCATCACTAAATCAAGTTGAAATAATAAGAGAGGAGATAAAAAAGCTACTAGCTTCAAATCAGTTGCAACCGAATCGCTGCACCAAAAAGGACGAGAAGATGAAAAGATGATTGCGAAATCAGAAACAAATGAGATACTTTCAAAACCGATCTCTGTACATTTTCGAGTAGAATGGAGTCGATATAAACATGATACCTTAAACTAGATAAGTATTAACTGACATTTGTGGCCAAAATAAGAACATCATTTTCTCTCGAGATAATGAAGTTCCCTCACTGTGACTACTCTGCATTCCACATAGTTGCGACTATGGCTAATCACAACTACTTCTGACAGGATAATGCCAAATTGCCAAAGTAACCTATACTGAAATGGTAAAATGTTTTCAATTAATCTTCAAGTTTGGCAAACAAACGCCAGCCACAGAATGCTTCAAATTAAATGGGTGTGACCGACCTTATCTGCACTTCAGGCAATTTACCATTGGAGCGATTTGCAAAAATCTAAACAAATTCTTTCAGCTCAACCTTAAGGTGCAAGAATCATCGCTAAGCATTAGTAAAAATTACAACGCAGATCAGTGGTTTTAATGTGAGGGAAACCACTCCGCTGCAATAATAGAATAGGGCTAATAATTCAGTTCAAAATGAAGAACGGCAGCTTCCGTTCGAAAGTCCTTTTCGGTTGCATAATCCTGTTAGGGACGGTGGTGTTGGTTCAATTTTCGTTCCTGAATTTGAGGGATAGACTCCAATCCATTTCCGAGTGTGGCTGTAAAAGAAATTTCTTCTACCCAACGTTTGGAAGTCAAAGTCATAGGTAACATATTTCACTGCAACTATCTGGTTTTGAGGTATTCGCATAGTGCCCCAAACGAAATCATTCAAGGTTGACAACCATTTATCTTTCATATATAGACTAAACTCAACATGCAGTGATGAAGGGTCATTCTATGAACCCCATCAGAAAATCGTAAGCTTTTCCTTGTGCATCAAGGATCCCAATGACACCAAAAGAATCCAGCTGTACAAGGAAGGGATCTCTGAAAATCTGAAGAGGATGAAAGAATATTATCCTGGAAGTACGATTCGAATATACACAGACATTGATCTGAATACTGACCCCGACTACTGCCAACTTGTGTGCTCAAATCCCCAGCTGCATTGGTGTGACGTGAGGAGGACTCCAAGCTTAGGGAATCAATCCGACATGGTTTTTAGGACCTGGAGATTTCTTCCGTTGGGTGACCCTACAGTGGATTACTTTCTGTCTCGCGACTTGGACTCTGTCCTCATAGATCGACAAGTTGCGGCAGTAAAGGAGTGGCTCCAGTCCACCAAACCGTTCCACCTCATGCGCGACAATGACCTGCACCATAACGTTCCTATTCTAGCGGGACTTTGGGGGGCCAGCAACTCCAAACTTTCTAGCGATGATGCCGTTGCTCTAAGGAAGAAGATTATGGAGATGGCCAAACTCCCTCCAAAGAGTAGAGGTCAGGACCAGACTATTTTGGATCAAGTCATATTCCACCCAAGACTGAAAGACATTGTGGCGTTTGACCCATACTTTTGTAAGAGTAAATGGGGCCGTCTTACCGAGGTAAGGCCTTTTCCAGTTAAAAGGAAGGATGCACATTTCGATTTTGCTGGGAATTACAATTTTGGACGAGAGAAGTACAATTTATCCAAGTGTCCTATGGAGTGTCGGCCGGCATATGGCAAGGATTGGGAATATTGTTGATGTCACCTCAGTTTCAACAAATACCTCGAGTATCATAAAGCGTTATATTTAAGGCGACTCAAAGGCATAAAAAGCATAATTCGATTTTCAAAGGTTTTGACTGTGAATTGCCACTTACATAGTTTACACTATGTTTGTAGATAAGAAATATGAAATTTTTAGGGCATTTGAAAAGCATTAAAAGCATAATTGAGTGCATCGAGCATAAATAGGGAAAAAAAGCATAATTGAGCATTTTTAGCCCATTTTTACTCTTGCTACATGAAATTTTTCTAAAATCATTCCAAAAATCTCTTATTTTTTGGAACTATCGCCATTATTTAAAAATGGGCTGGAGCTGTACCGAATCGGGAAGCGCTCAGAAATACCGTTTTGGAAGCATGTGGAATTTTTTGATCAACTAAACATCACATGAGCTCCCACAAGCGTTGCAAATGTATGCCTTCCACTTCACAAATTAATTGTGTACAAAAGCTTGAACTCCCAATTCGTTGGGGATGAAAATTTCTCTACCGCTAAGTTATAGAAACCTTGTTTTCGTGAAACTCTAATAGCTAATTTGCCTTTTACCCTCCTTCCCATTCTACTACAGAGGTCGAGCTTTCCTTTTCAGCTCTAAATTGGTTACTGAAACCAGAGCGGTCATCGTTAACTGCTGAAAAACTTTCCATTCATCTCAGATTACAATTTAACATGCATGAACACAAAAAGAAACGGGTGATTTAAATTTAGATTCAAAGGAAGATTCAAATGGATGATATGTTATTGCTAAAATAAAAAGGCCTTTATGAATGAATGTTTGTTGTTTCCTCTAAATATTCATTTTGGGTATTTTTACGAATTTCGAGCATAAAAAGCATAAATTGAGTATAAAAAAGCATTAAAAAATCGAAAAAAAGGCATAATTTGAGTCGCCTTAGTTATATTATATATTAAATTATATTATATTAACATAAATTTAAAAATTATATGTAATATGGCTTTGTACCTTATTCCAATACCGTATTTCCCTTGAATTTTGTATGCAAGATATATTTATAAAAAATATTATTTAGTGCTCTAAGAATGTTATATTTTTTAATTTCGTTAGTTAGAAACTTAATATTAAGTATTAATGCTATGAATCTCTGCCATCCGACGTTTTCCAAAGAAAGAAGCTATCAATTAATATAGTGTTCATTTATATCATTCATAAAAAGAGTTTAGAAATTCGAGAGTAAGTTATTAAACAAGAATGGAAGTTTCACGGAAGAGTTATTTAACGGTATTTTTAATATAAAGTCAGTTATTAAAGTCATTATTATAATTAACTTCCACAAACTGTTGTCTGTAATAAGTATGTAATAATATTATTGAAGCTCTTTAATTCAATAATGATAATAAAAGTCTGATTTATGATAATTCCTAGTGCATTTAATCGTGTCTACTTCCTTTCATCCCTGCTATAAATCGTGAATTTGTTAATTCATTGCATATGTATGTATATATCAAAATCAAATCTAGCCGGAATCTTGGCACCAAATAAGTGAACTTAGTAGACTGCTTATTTTCCAATTCTTAAATGTTTATTTAGTCACTCTACTCAGCAATACATCAGTAGTAATATTTCTAGTTAAAATGAATAATGAAATCGAATAAAACATACCGGAAATGGACTTCAATTAAAAAAACAAACATACATTACCGAAAATCCACCATTAAATCAAGTTGAAAATAATAGGTCTGATTTTAAATTTTGAAATTAAACGTTAATAGCTCTTCCATACGCGTTGATTGCCAGAATTTCGTAGTTCCTGTAGCCATGCTCCTTCCCACCTAAAAAAAATATTTTAAAATGTAGATTTTAGTTAAAAGATGCAAAACATCCAAAGACATTTAACAACTCTCATACATATGCATCACATAACCGCAGGTTTTTACTTACCGTGGGCAACATAGCAAGTACCGTGGCTTCGTTGAATTTTTCCTACCGTGACAGTTCCTTGATGGAACACACGCCCAATGTAGTACGGCTCACCGTTCGGGTCATTTCCACCTTGATTATTAAAAATTAGCAATTAATTAAGGATATCTCAAAAACATCTAAGAACTTATAACACCCATCATCACCATCACAAGTGTACCAAACCAAGAGGATTCATCCCTAACCTTGAACTGCGTTATGCGGGATGTTGCTTCCCTCGCCGTCAATCCAACTCAAGGTTCCTGGTGGAGCAATGAGGACCTGCAACAAATTCAAATTTTAAATTTCAACAATGAGCAAAAATAAATTGTAGATTCACAAATGTACAGATGTTAAATTTAAAGAGACTGGACTTTGGACTCACCTCATACTGCTGCTTCGAAACTTCTTTCCCATCGTAAGGAATGTAAACATGGGAATGGCCAATGTGCAACTTTCCAGGAATCACACCTCCATTGTGACGAGCTCGGACAACGTACAGCTTCTTTCCGGAGTCAATCCCTGCGTGGACAGCGAACTTGGCATGGGAGCCGTTTGACTTTGACACCCAAGTAATCCTATGTGGCTCGCCACCCATGTTGAAAATTTGTGCTGAAAATGGGGAGAGAAATGTCAGTTAGCGTCAACGTCAAAACTACGATTGGCTTTTTCCACCAAGTTTAACTCTCAATTGTATCCTCCGGTTATATGCTATAGCGTTGCTGACTAAATGGATTGCATTTATAAAGGATAGAGAAAACAAATATACGCCCTCGATAAGCTCAGTTTTACGATAAGCTGAAAAGTGTTGGTCATACACATACCATACATCTTCAAACACACACGTCAGCCAAAGATGATAAAAACGAAAGCGTACAAACAATAAAAGGGGTCTGGTCTAATCTGGTAACTTGACAAAATCTAGTTAGCAACAAGTTCAAGTGATGACTAACTCACAATTACGATGAGCAAAAGACAAACAAAGGTCTGAAATGGTTTTGTTAAAACAGACCTAAAACAGATTGGGTGTGTAATATATTCTCTAAACAGAGAAACTAGAAGCGAGAAATCAGAGCCAAATTGCGACTACCGCCTAAAAGGTATACCTTTCAGGCCTTGCGTAAGTACCATGAAACTACAAATATATAAATACATTCATCAATCATATTTTTAACTTTAACTGGACCATACGCATAATAATACAATATATGCAAGTTACCCAGCAAAATTTATGTATTACAAGTATTACAACTACATATTACAAGTATTTTATCATTTTTATCCATATCATTCGCAGCTTTTGTATGGATGTCGGTGCCTGGCAGTGGCAAATAGACCCTTTATATGACTAGGAACATATGGCCTGCAACTACAATATAAATAAATGTTCCAAAAAAATATTTACGTTTGAAATATGAAAACAATACTATAAGTAGAAGTACTAAGTATTTAACGTTATTAACTACATATTCCGTGAACCAAGTTCATATCTTGATTGTTAGAAATTATCATTAGTTAGTTCCTCCATATCCATCCATTCTCTCCCAATTTGACTGATTCAGGCAGTAGTTCAGATTATAAGGTTATTTCTGTCTGCACAATTTATTGCACTTCATACTTCCGAGAAACCTGACATTGCATTAAATATGCTAGCTATACATGGAATGTCGCGATGCAATTGTTCTTTGCATGTATACTATTAGAACCAGATAAGTGTGCGGTACATTTCTTGATGCAAACAGCCTGCTCTCAATGTCACATTGTCAGAGAGAGAAGGTACAATATACCATGCTAATAATCTTGATAATAATATTAATAATGTATTAAATTAAGGTCAACTAAGTATCTATGAGATGAGCGAGGGGGATTTTTTCAATTTGAATTTTGGCTCAAGTGGGAATACACGCTAATGCAATAATATAGTCAACAGCAGTATCAATGTCGAAACATAATGTAATCTGGTGTCGTTTCTGTTTTATTTATTTAATCTTGAGTGATGTTTTCCACATGGAAGGTTATAAAGATAAACGTAATTTAAACACCGAGAACTTGGCCGAGTTTGTTCCTGACCAAGATTTCATAATCAGCAAATCCGAGCTCATCTCCACCTGTAATAAAAGTTAATTACACACGTTTAATCCCCAATTTCAATAAAATATCGCCATTGCTTATCATATCATCGTATGAAATATACATTCTTGCTTTGTATCATTGTTAGTTGGCTAAAAGTATAAAGTAATCTATTTACCATAAGCTACGTAGCAGGTTCCGTGGGATGGGTGGACCTGCAACAAATTCAAAGTTTTAATTAATCTCAACAACCAGGAAAATAAACGGTGGATTCACAAATGTCTTTCAAATATGAAATTAACCTTTCCAACTGTGACTGTGCCTTCGTGAATGACACGTCCAATGTACAAAGTTTCACCACTTGCTTCCTGGCCACCTACAACAGCGTTGGATGGGATGTCACTGCCAGAGCCATCAATCCATGAAAGACAAGCTGGTGGGCCACAGAGAACCTGCAAAACAAAATGAGATACATTTTTGCAATCGTAAAAAATAAAAGAATCGCTCCCTTTGCCAAAATACTTTGGAGTCACGTCACTGACCTCGTAGTCATCCTTGCCCAACTCTTTGCCATCGTATGGGATGTACACGCAGGTATGGGTCTTGTGAAGCTTTCCTGGAATGATACCTCCCTCATGATGAGCTCGAGCAACGAAGCACTTGTTACCGCTGTCTACTCCAGCGTGGACGGCGTTTTTTGGTTTGTCGCCTCCAGAGGCACCTTCCCAAGTCAATTGTTCTGGCCAACCCATCTTGAAAAGCTAGAAAGTAAAATGTGTTGATTAAAAAGAGGATATTAAGCAGGATCAAGAAGAAATCATGGGAATGCATATGCATAGTAAATATGTAGATAGGAACTTACTTGTTGTAGTAGTGGAAAGAGAGATGTTAAATCGTGAGACTTCCAAGCAGTACTAAAGGTGCCGGAATAAGATTTGCAACACTTTTATTATAGGTTCTGTCGCTGAAAATAAAAGCATAACACATTACAACCTTATCATGATATCACTGAAATTAGTGATCTGATCACATACATGGTCATAGTATGATCGGATAGATATGACATGATGTCTTGCTATAATTAATCCAATTGACGGTTTTTACGTCTATGACCTCATTGGTTAGTTCCAACGTGGACTCAACATTACAAAACTAAAACGTGTTACTGTGAAACATGTATAATGAATCAGGGCGAATGACGGAAATGCTAACTATACATAGGTATGAATTTGACAAACTCGAACTGAAAATGTAAACTAGTAAACTTTAATTATTTCCAGCGAATTCTTTAGTATCATGAATGGTACGCTAAATGTTACTTGGTCCTACACAGACTTTTACTGCATCAACTATCATGTGAGGATTGTGCAAACATAATCAAAATAGTTTCATTATCTGCAAACCCAAGGCTTCATAGGTTAGATAAGCAAATTAAACCCACAAAAGGAATGTGTACATTTCAGCAGGTAGGGCAGGTAAATACTTATAATATAAAGTGGAGAAGATACCATTCGGTATGTGGAAGCAACGCGATAAACAATTTGTCAACTGAGTATATATATAAATATATATTCCATGCATCAGTAACTTTTGTCAAATCCAATCGTCAAGCTTACCTTCATCTAGTTGTTTGCCTAGTCATTTAGTAAAAATCAAACATTTCCTGCACTTACAACCTGCATATGGAATAATGGAATGAACTCATAGGTTGGGTAAACGATGAATAAATGATTGACTACGAGTGACTTATGTAAATGAGATATCACATCATCAATTCCAGCAACTCTAGAAACTTCGCCGGGTGACAAGAATGTGGTAGCAAGAAGAGCCACTCACAAACAAGATAACAGCAATGACTGCATTTTAACCATGATTTGTTTGTTGCTTTCGATAATATGGCATGATGGACAGTGATATAACTTAAACTCTGAATCTACTGATTTGATAATAGTGGACGAGGATAATAATGGTCATCATCATGAACCATTTATAAGTTAATAACTGTAAATACTTGACACGACAACATGGCGACTACAACTTTCCTGGAATTAATTTAGGTAGGCTTTATTGCAAATTCTGTTGACAGTAAAAACACTTATCAACCCGACTTATTAACAATTTTCAAACCTGATCCTCCATTATGACATCTGGTCACCTCCCGTATCACAGAAAAACAACTTGACATCGACATCAAGGAAAATCCAATCGGCAATTGCAATTTCGCATTGTCCCTGAACATGACTGTACGATGAATAGATAAGACTGAGTGATAGAGATAAGGCAGGGATGAAAAATGCAATATTTCATAATCATCACTATCACCAACTTGCCCGTATGCATTTTATGTAATCAATCTCGCATGGATTAGTTTTTCATGTAACAGTAGTCCTGCACTCCGGCACGCCACAGCAAATTGCATAGAAAAAAGGGACCGAAAGCGCAAACCAACCGCCAAAGGAACGATCTCAGACTATGAATTACAGGGGAAATTAGCGTAGCTAAAAAGCAAGGTCATGTCCTGCTGAAATGAAAGACATGCATAGTCCATTAGAATTGTAGTTACAATTTGCTAATTAAATAGTAGTTACTACCCTCAAATCTACAGCAGCGCAGACCATCAAAGAAAACTAAAATGAAATGTTATCATCCCCTATCCCTTCGTAAATGGGATGATTATTCATCCCCATCCACCCTCATAGTCAATTCATGACTACAGCTGCAAAGTTGATTGTCAACTGTCGACCCTTTGCCTACTGCTAGGAGTGGTTATCTTTAGATTATTTGTAGGGGCATGCGCGAACGCAAAACCCCCGGAGAAAAAATTACGCGTCCGAGTTTCTCACATTAGGAGAAATCGCAACCTTTATCCAACCCGAAGTGCAATGGGAGGACTCGAGCTGGGGAAAGCGCCTTCGGGAGCACGCTGTTCCCTACGCCAGGTAAGTACCGAAGCACTGTTACGTCACCACATCCCAGCCCCCGCAACAGTAGCTCAAAAACAGACTCCCAGGTTTGCAAGTGATTTTGTGCAATAGCCTGATTCAGCATGAAAATCATTATGAACAAACATTATGGAAAAAGGCCTATTCTAATGGGCTATGCATTAAAAATAGGGAGTAATTACCTAGCTAATGAAATACACGCAGTTAAATGGGCCGTCATTGCGATATTTAGTGGATAGGGAGAAAGTTGAAAAAGTGGGGTTTGAATAGCGTGCGTAGTCTTTGGGGCGAAGGAAGACGGAAACGTGAGTAGAAGTGGGCCGGCTAGCAGCATAGCTGCTGAAAAGGCATGAAAAAGAAGGGAGAGAGACGTGCTTTTGCGTTCAGATTGAAAATGCCATAAAAATAGGATGCGTGCATGCTTAGAGAAAACAAAACTACCCATATCCAACCAAGCGGCTAGCAAATAGCACTAATTTTTACTATAAAAGCAACACATGCACTAATTCATTTAGTTAAATAACCTTTGCTTGCTCCTCCGAAGATGACCCCAGGTCCGATCGCCAAGTATCCGCAGTCCGCACTAGACCTGTTAATATTAATAAATGACTAATGAATAATAATGATAGATAATGATAGAATCCGCGAGCTAGGCATGTAAACAATCCAAACACTTTCAGCTCAATTAAATCAATAATATTTCGTTGGCTGTGAGCAATTAGACTTAGACACTGCCAAATTGGCAGTGCCAATGATTACTTATTAACTGCTTATTATTAGAACATAGTGTAATGTAATGTCAGAAATTACTTAACTAAAATAATTGCAATTAAAATACCTGATAAGAACTTCCAATAACCCAAAACTCCCAAAGCCCCAACTCAAACAAACAGACACTGAAAATAAGAGCAGACCATAAACCACTGAATCAAGACCCTCTTCGTCCACAAATGACAATTGCAACGGATGCCAGAATGAAATTCATCTGCAGCAATGACAATGACTGACTTTTCTTCGCGCTTCGTCCAGTGTAGAAATGCGTCCTTATGTTGATTTGATTAAGTGGCAGTTAACATCAACATTATGAATTTTGTATAAAGTTATGATTTTAAAATACATAAATAGCCAAAATCACTCCAATATTATTTAAAATTGATTTTATTAACTTGTAAATACAAATCATTTACACTTATTAACTTGCGACCGTAAGGTGAAACGCAAGTTACTAAGATCGTCTGGGCAGTCTGTCCGTCTGTCTGGAGGCAC
>JAQGAH010000924.1:0-21650 GCA_034696885.1 Lepidocyrtus paradoxus | reverse complement strand
TTTAACTGGCCGAATTAATCACCTTTAAATATCATCAAATCAATAATTACAAAAATTGAATGGTAAAGTTATATACAGTAGGAGCAGAGCTTGTTCCGAATGAACAGCCAAAAAAAAAATCTAGTACTCCTGATCAATTCCTAATCTCGTAATGAACTGAAAGCCAAAGAATTTACACAATAAAAAATGCTTCCAGAAAGTTCTGAAGCAGAAAAAAGTAGCGGTAGAACACAGAAAAAAGCCAACGATCGCTGGTCTCCATACAACACGCCTAAATACAAAATATTCTCCCGCAATGAAGAATCTACTCAATGGCCCAGACGGGGCCGCATATCTACAAAAGTCTTTGTTCAACAACAAAGCATCAAAATTATATGAAAATATATACAATAATAAATATATCAACATTGCACTGGTGGCTCTTGAAGCCTCTTCGCGATGGTCCATTTTCCACCGCTCGATTCTGTTAATAATCCCATCCCACTCAGCCATAAGGTACGTTGTATTATCAACAATTTACTTTTTGTCTCTGTATTTACGAGGAGGTTTCAAGAAAAGATGTCATTTATGAAGTTTTCCATTTCTTACAAACATACACGTACTCCGAAGGACCTACAATTTTGTATGCAGGTAGAATACATATGCATTGGTGTCCGTGCAAAAAATTATGTTGGTAGCTTATCCAGTTTTAGAGTTATAACAATTTGAGTTTACACCCAAAAAAAGTGGGTGCAAGCTGTTTTGTGTTTAAAACTGCATAGCACAAAGTATAAACAGTTTTCTCATCCACTTTTTTTCTGGGAAGGTAGCTCATATTAACCTCCATGCAAAATATCTCTGGCTTAGGTAATTCAAGCGTTTTTTAGCAGACGTACTTTTAAATAGAAAAACTTAATATTTGCCCTCCACTTTTCCTTTGGAAAATCTATGTTCTATTTTTGAATGAGTCTAACTCTGGAATGAATGGAGCTATATGGCTGATTTTTTGTGAGGATGTTGGTACATATGTACCTTATATACACAAGAAATTTTGAACTATTTGGTTTGCGTATCTCGGAGATATTGATAAATTTGTAGCGGACAGTAATTTCTGAAACCTCCTCGTACGTACTTTTTCTGCAGGTTAATTCTTCATATTCAAGAGCATTGATAAGGAAATGTAGGTAAAAGAATGGATCCAATAATGAAAATTTTTGCTATCATCATATCAGAGCAGTTGATTCATATAAAACCTCGACTATCTTAGTAACTACCACCGGTTCATCATCAAATGCATTGCCACAGTTGGAAAAAAATGTACGATGCGGACAGAAAAATATTATTAAAATACTGCTTACAAGGGATCTACATACATATACTACTTTTGAGTGTGAGCTTTCATAGCATGATCATAGTAATAAATATTTGAATATATAAATGCTCATTTTTTATTACTCCGTCCAAAGACAATATTATCTGACGAAATGTGTTTTCATCAGGATATTTTTATTGTTGCCTAAAATCTAAACATCTTTCGTTCAACCTTACCTTTTTGAAAATCTCTGCAGACTACTATACAGAGATACAAGTTGACGAAGGAAATTGCAGAGCAATCAGCCTAATATGTCGGTGTATTCATTTATTATATGGCATATCTGCAATAGTCATCATCATCACGATTACAGAAGCCATTTAATATTCGCAGCTAAAGAGTTAGCTCTCAAGTGGCTGCTTTTTCTGAAAAAGTCAAAATACTACTACAGTACTCCATTGATTGTGAGTGCAATTGTTAAATGACTATAGGAATTATATTATTGGGATTTCGCAGGTAGTTGCGAACTATAAAGTGCAATAATGTTAAATGATCAAAATGATGTTGATGTTGGCTTGGCCGGCTTGTCTTGTTAAATCTTCACATGACAGTCTTCAAAAGTCGTCTCGTCCAACTGTCGACTTTACTAACCCACCCTTGTCAAGTCAAGGGAATATGTCCACATGATGCATAGGTAATTTAAGTAACTTGTATAGTTACGACTGCTGGCACACTCCCTCCTTCTTTGCCTCATAATAATAAATTTAATGTTGCGTGGAGTGGAGCATACATGACGATTGTATTAGGGATGTTTTGGTCACACCTTTACTCTCAAGCGCCTTCTTGAATTCGTTTCTATTGTTTGTCGATCAACAGTTCCAAATTACAAGTGGGGAAAAAGGCACTGTACTAAGCTAGATCTGAGCAAACGTATCAAAACTATCAAAAGGTTCCCTCTAACTAACTAGTCTGCGTCGCTTCATTTCAATATCAAATTTTTACGAGACTAGAAAATATATTCGTAATAACAATGTAACAAGAGGAATACTAATAATATTTATGAGCCATATCACTTGATCCAATCCTTATTTCGTCCAACATATATGTCGCTTCGTCATCAATTCAATCATTTTTAGTTTAGTGGAGTCAGTCCTATTGGTGTTCTCTGTTGTTGGTTAATTTTGATTTCACTGTCTGTGCAGTGTGCATCATGTGCATGTATTTACTTACATATTCTTTTTTTGCCATACGATTTAGCTACTTACACTTGGTTATTTAGACATTAGGCATGCAGATTTGAAGTGATGTGAGGATGAGGAGGCTATTCTAAGATACTTCAGCTAATAATTTTCTAGTGGTTATAGGCAGACAGAAAACTGCAAAACTGCTTGTTCATACCTCAGCAGCGTCGCACCTGTAAACAAACGCAGAACAAAGTCAATGATCATCCTATTTTGTACATACCTATGAAAATATGCCTACATGTTAATGGGACAAGTGCAAGTGTGCAACAACTTTTTGTAACCTTAAAAACTCAGAAACCTAGCTAAACGAAACAGAGAGTGGCTGCACACAGTGCTGCCATTAAGTATTACCTAACATATTACTGATTATGGTTAGTTATGATTTAATTCGAGAAAAACAAAGACACACTTGTGGCGATACTGCCGGCAAGGATACAAATACTGTACAGGTTTATTCATGGCTTCTTTGAGATTCCATAATATCCGATCAAACCCCATTGGCTGGTAATGTCACCTTTATCGTTTATGATACATGAGTGGATGGGAGCAATGCAATATGCAAAGGATCAATGAGCATGTCTGCAATGCCAAACCTGTCAAATGGGAAAACTAACTTGAATTAATGAAGCCGGTAGAACTGTACGGAATTTATCAGTAGTTCACTTAAATAATTCTAAATGAAAATAAATTATTTTTTTACAAAATTTACGGAGGTTCCAAATTGAATTTATGCAAGGTGAAGTAAAGTGGAAAGCCTTCTACGAAAGAAATCCTTCTGCAAGATGAACAGGTGCATCAATATTATTTTAATTCAACTGATATTTATTGTGACAATCAGATTTGGTATAATACTGACATGAAATTCGAAGTACCGCACGTTGGAAATTAAGTGAGAAAAGGGATTTTAAATCATCTAGCGGTAGAGTTGTCTGTACCCTGTACCCCTTAAATTCAGCGATAGTTATTATGATGAGAAAGAGACATTTATCATTTTTAATCAACTCGCAAAGCAAAATCGTCTTTGTGGGCTTAAGGTACGATAAGATTCTTATCGATCATACTCCTTAGACATATATTGTACAAAAGCACTTGCCTAAGTAGTGTAGCCACAATCATGAATCCTGACATCATATCATGACCAGTGAGTTTTCCCTTTCATTCGAATCATATTTCGTGAGTTGGAAGTACGCTGAGTGACATGAAATGAGGATGAAATGGTGCCCAGTAGAGTCCATTATTTTATCAATCTATCAGGAGGACAATTTCAAAAGTGTGATAAGATGGAACTAAACTATATATTTAGTCATTATGCATTGGCCACTATAAAAGTCACGGTGTTCAATTACTCAGTGAAGGAACTATTTATGATGCGAGGGTCTTGCCAGTTTAGCTTTACCAAGAAGGGTAATAATAATGACCTATTTTACTCCATTATCACACGACTCTGTCATATTCATAGCATCTCAGCTCAGCTCACAACGAGACAATGCATACACTAAATTCTCGTAACAATATACACAATCAACTAAAGTCAATGCAAAGGCCTTTTGTACATTGCCTTTTCATTCAGTTCTCGTTTTATTTAATCTATTCTTGAATTTGATGGGAATGAATAATGAATAGAGGATATTGGCACTCGAATGTTGCACTCCTAGACCCTAAATTCGAATTGTGTGCAGTTGAACAATGTTAAAGCGATAAAGGAATTAATGTAAAGTTCAAATATAATATAGTAACGTTTTTAAATTCAGTCCCTATAATCCCGGATATCCACGGTGGCTGAAACATATCTGCTATAAGTTAGTAATATGTACTTATGTATGTAGTTAATTTGACGAGATGCATATCTTACATCATTAACTTTGAAAAAAATCTTTTGTGATGTGTCGGTTTTTAAACTGATCATAATTTCTCCTTCACCTATTTAAAATATATAACGCTTCACAAATCCTGCTTTGCATTCCGATTCGTTTTTACTTCAAAAACAAATGGTGCTAAACCGCACTATGCCTTTCTGCCACATCATGTCCTTCTGCCCGCTGATAGAAGTAATGATCTACCATCTACCTTCGGTTAACATAATAAAAAGATGTAATCGTATTTTAAGCGTTTAAATACGTTATTAGTAGGTATTGATAAGATAAAAGAGGTACTTGCTGAGAGGAGAGGTGTTTTGTCGACATAATAAAGTTGGTCATCATTATCTACGTGTATTTAAGGCTATTAGGGAATTTGTATAAAAAAAAACATAAGGCAACGCCTTTTAATATGAAATCCATTCAAGATACCGGTGTGTTAGGTTCTGCATTGCCTTATCATTGTTATCTTTACATCTTAATATTTATCCACACCTTGAGACTTAAGACTTGAAGAACTTGCTGAAGATGAATGTGAATATCTTGTGAATTCTATATCGCTTTCCCTTTCTCTGAAAGGCGACTTTCCCTGGTACAACCGTTTTTCAAATATGTATCACAATATTTTTGTTCTTATATAGTAGATTGTCATTGATAACATCACACTATGAAAGTTTATCAAATTTCATACCATGTAATTATTACGGAACTAAAGCTATTATATGATTCACATTCTACAACTGTCTGCTAGTGAGAAAACGCTTCTCTGTCTACACCCGTTGACGAATTTTCTAGGCATGTTTTAAATAGATACATAGAAGGAATTTTACATGCTGACTTCAGGAACGTAATGTATTACCACATTCAGTTATACAGTTACTGAGAAAAATCAATCAAGTTTCAAAATTTTGATTTTTCTTCGTTGTTAGTAAAATTCATCAATAATAATCGTAATCATTTGTCTGCATTTAATTCACCTGTACTTGAAGCTACGTTGATAGTATTAGTTAGCAAACCATGCATTTTAATTGAATTTACCTTTTTGGATCTGATGCTGCAGCCTTTTTTACTTGAAATTTTACTAGCGTCTTTACAAGGTTTATAATACAATGCATAGAGCTGAAATAATGGCTCAATCATTCTCGTCAGTCAGAGTTATTCTACTTCGATCAACATACCTTGAATTGCCTTGTATGTCTTGATGGGATGTATATCGCGTGGGTAAATGCTGTTTATCTTCTTGCTATTTATAAAATGTTTGCTATTTTGGATACCTGATGCAATTTAACTAGGCATACCTAAAAAGATATTGACTTTTTTTGTTGTATACTATATGTGTAGTGGTTGTAAATGGCAATAATAGTTTGACAGTTATGATAATCAGCAGCACAAAAATAGAATATTTCATAACACCATGATATGCTCTTTAATGGCAGGATCGCCGTCCCTACCCTCTCATAAAATCAACAACGTAGTTTGCATTTTCAGTTTAGGCGTGTTCACTTCTTGAAAATATGCAGAAATGCTACTGTTTATTCTCAGGAAAAAATTGCATTTAAAAGCTGACCATCTAACTAAGATTATCGACAGCTCCAACTAGCAAAAAAAATCCCTCCTGTGAGTTCTGCTTCTACAAGTCTACCAAATAATCTGAGTTAAAATTTTAAATGCCATACCCCCAAGAAACACAACAGGTTCGGCAAAAAAGGAATCTTTCGATTAATTTGGCTGCAGCGTCAAGCTCCATGAATCATGGACATGCGTGCAAAAAGTGTTTTGAGACCGCAATGAGTCTTTCACGCACCAGATTGTCAATTCGATTTGCGGTGGTTTGCCAATAGACGTTGTGTTGATGCCGACAAGTGTAGCCCTTTTGTACTTGTTTGCAGCGGTGGTGGCGGTCGCCTAACGTAGCTAAACTAACTTTTCTACTCCATTAATAAAATGTTTTGTAATGACTACGTATTTACTTGAGCATCGATCAACGATACGGATCACTTCATTACATGAATAATTATAGTTAAAAGAAGTCAGATTTGACAGGCTATGAGCAGGCATTTGTTTATCATTGTCACTCTTCTTTTTTGTCGAAGAAAGCCGGCCGACATGGTTGCAATGCAATTTTGCACATGGCACAACCCTGTTTTTACTGGTTTTGTCGTCATTGTCATCGTCATCCTGACGTTATTCCAATGATAACAGGGCTTGTAGTAGGTACACGTAACATGATTTGCTAGTGTTGATCTCTCCATTCCATTCGTAGGTATATGTTGATACTGAATCTGAATGAAGATGACGAAGGATTCTTTACTGCAATGTTCTATGGCTAGACTATTTCTCAGTACTTTGAAGTTAACTATTCATCCGTCTAAGCACGTTCTTGTTCAGTAACTACATTTTTTGTAGTATGATGAATGAACATGAACCAGTAAATGAGTCCATTACCAGCATGCCACACCACCACCGCCAGAACTACATCGAATAAATATTGTTTTACGATACTATGCGGCATTGCATTTTGAACTTCTACCTGTTATCCTTTTTTTCTAAATGAATAACAATCAAGTGAAAACAACTTTATTGGAACGCTGTTCATGAAAACATATATCTTAGGTATGGATGAGTTGAGGCAACAGCACATGAAATGATTTATTCAATGTATCTTACCATTCGTCATTCATTCATTATTCCATGTCATCATTGCAAGATTTGCACTTTATTACATTTTTTGCCTACAACTGTCATCCAGGAAAGTTCGTCACTCAGTTCAAAAGCCAATACATTTCTTTGTAGGATTATTTAGTTGCAGGGATTATGAAATATATTTATTTACCTTATTTGGAAAATCTGAAGGTTTATGGAATGTTGTATGAAAATGGTTGACGAAGTCTTTTTGATTATACCACTTTTGATCTGCAAGTGCACACCAATCAATCAATCACCTGTACACATGTCAAATATTTTTCTCGTTCTCGTAAAATCAACGAATTATATTCAACGTGAGTTTGGAAGAAGGTGGCTCAATCAGGGAATAAAGGAACCCTTTTCCTATATGAAAAATTCATCGATGAGGTATTCGCTGTGCACGTGGCTGAATCTCACGACAGATGAGACTGAATGACACTATTCTCAATCGAAATAAAAAAATAACGATACTTTGCTAAATGCATTTTATTTTTGAGATTAGATCATGAAACGGAAAAAATAGATTTCGTGCGGTTGCGGCAGTTTGCTTTATTTACTGGGATTACGTATTTGTTAATAGGTTAAATAAAATAAAGTAATGAATATAATGATGAAGTTTCATGGAAAAGTTTCGAAAATAGGGCATGTCATATGGTTCGTGAATCCCATCTTACATAGGTTGAGCCTACTGACATACCACAGTGTGTCTTTTTCCCCTGTACACATTCTCATCTAATCAAATTAAACTTATTTTGTGGTATGAATTTTATTCGGATACAGTGTCACGATGCTAGTTTAATGTTATGCGTGCTTCACAGTTGTTTACGACTATTAGGTGTCAGCATCGGCAACAGTAATGTAAATTGAGATACTAAAGAAACACCTTGGAAGTTAATCATCTTGATATGACGAAAACAATCCTTCTTCAACTTTTTTTTTGATTGGTCATACTTATTTTTCCTTCATCTCAGAATCTTGCTTGCCGTGGTGGTTGGACAAACTTTAATAAATTCTTGGTAACAAATACTATCAACGTAGCTGAACTAACATTCATCAGTGCTGCAGTTACAAGTAGGTTAATTAGTAACCGTAACTGGATGATACGTGTCACTAAAATCAGCATGAAAAATACATTCTACTTAAACGATATACATATGAATAAGATATATAAATTGCATTTTGAAAAACTAATTATGAACTTTGACCGCCTTCGCTCAACGGGTTGACCTGCAATGCAAAGCAACGTGATTCAAACCATTATGCTGTGATGCATAAATACCAAATTTGGAGAAAATTGATTCATGTGTGTGGACAGTAGAGGGATTTTGTCGAACAGACAAACTGAAAAAATCATAACTACTTTTCGCAGCTACTTAATACAACACATTGAAACTTTACGCATCATGTTTTGAAGAGACACTCTATTGTACAATTTTAACTGCCTAAATACCACCCCTATAAGACCGGTAAATACCTAGTCACAACTTACCATTCCGTATCGTTTACCAACGCTAATTCCGTCTGGGCTTCCCTCGTGACTAACCATTAACGTCAAACGTTCCTAAAATGTTACCATCCTTTTTACTATGTAAAGGCCGACGCAATGAAAAATTAAATTTAACATTAAAATCGGTATATGGTAATTGCTATAAGGACCTGTGTGCCAAAATTACCTGCATTTTTTTTACAATTGGGCCTGTAGTATCTTGTGTGCTTGAACAGGAGTGTTTTTGTATTTATATTTGCAACTTGCAAGTCTCAACCCCAACTCGTTGAACTATTCTGCTGTGTTTGCACAATCTACTCGAAAAGGTACATAACTTTTGGATGATGATCATTTTCTTCTGACTCATCTTACGCAATCTCTCGCCTCTGCAGTTGGCTATTCCTTTGCCTGAATATGTCGAGGTAGAGAAAAAAACAAGACAGACGAATCACCGGCGTATGTGAGCTGTTAGTTCAGATTAGATACAAAAGATTTTTTCATACAATGCCATTACTATTATTGTCAGGAATGATGATGCAGTTTTTTTCTATGCTCGGGCACACTAACTCGAAACCCAAGCAAAGAAGGAGCTTGCAGTCCAATGTAATTTTAAATCATTTTTTAAATGTAGGTTAGCTGATATGCAAGTCAAGTATGGAGTTGGGATAATGATATTTGGATTTCTTCAATAGTCTACTAAACGCACTTTCCATTATTGCATTCTCAGTTTCTCAGTAAATACGTACATACGTTTTTGCATGCCTAATGATAAAGGCTATCTTCCCTTTGGATCTTTGGTTTTGATTCCTATACCAAGAAATGCCTACTGTGAAACGTCAGCTAAGCTTAGCAGAAGTATTTTTAAAAGAGCACCATCCCCAATATGTATGCATATGCTTGTAAATATGTTGAATGCTTAAGCTCTACTTATTATGAATGTATTAATTGCAGACTGCCATTTGGAGTTAATTGCGTTGTGATGAATAGCGAGAGAGTAGCTGATGATGTCATAATCCTTATCTGTTTACATATTATTGAAGATGGGCAAAATGGCTAGACATTCATTGCGTTGGTTTATAAGTCGAATTCAATCGGGCAAAGATATGGGAAAATTACTTACGCAGTACGGCATAGAGCATTTATCCAAGAAAATCATAATTTGACCATGACATGACTACTAATAACTTCAACCAACGCTGCAATTTCGATGTAATCAATTAATGAGGGATATGTTTATGCACGGTTTGAGTTTGACATTACGGAAAATATCCATAACCATATATTCACCCGAAAGAAATTGACTGAAATAGACAATAATGCGTGTTATTTCATGACAAGTGACAAAAGTCCCCAAAGTCAACCTTTTTTAAATATACATATGACTGCCCATGCCCGTTTTGTTTAATCTTTATTTATTATTATTTTTTTAGGTGACGGTGTGTAGCAGAGGATTTGCACTTTGTAGAAGCAGTGTTTTATGTACAGTGCAGTACGTTATGCTATACTTAGGAAGGACGTAAAGTTTTTTCCGATCTTCATCCAAATTGACGACAAAAATTGGATTCGTAAGTTGAATCACATTTCAAATCTCTCTGCAAGACTCTCGTTGTTCTATGTATAGTGCTTTTTATTATTTTGGGCAGATAGTATTTTTACTTTGTAAGCTTTATCAACGAATAAGGCCAGCGTGTTAGCAAAAAATTGAACTTTATTAGGTTCATTTTGATGAATAAAAGGACATGTTCATAATTCATAAACTTGTGAGTATGTAGTCTTCTATACGCATCGAAAACTTGTTTCGCATCCCTCCTGCAATCAATTTCATATTCGTGCAGTTCAGTTTGCGAACATGCAATAATGAAAATTAATAATATCCTCTAAAGTTTTATTGTAATTTATTTTGCATGTCTAATGATATTTCGATGATTAATTAGCTATTACGTGCTTAGTCATTTTACCCTGCCTTGCCATACATAAAAATATAACAAGCCAAACCATAAAAACTATTATGGATTAAAGGATGCCAGAAAATGTGGATTATTGATTAGTAATTCAATTCTTTATAATTTGTTTGGTAATTGAAGTTAATTTAACGGCTAAGGCGTTATTAACAAAGCTCTAATCAGTATCATTGACATTGGTCGGTACCGGTTCGCATGTGAGTAATGAACATTTACAAATATGTATAAATAGTTCAACTACTACTCATGGGGCAGGGGACAATTGTTTTACCTAGCTACCTTCCAGTAAAAAATATAATGAATGCAAAGTTGAACTGATTGATGATATCTTTAAAATAATTCGTTGGCTACGTTGCTTGTGTTAAACCTTTTGTTTAAGCATCACATTTTCTGTTTCTGGACTCATTTTTCAAGATTTTTCAGGGATTACGCAATTTTTCATTGAAAAACATCCATCTCACACTCCAACTACCTGGATTAGAGTATTTTAAAATTACATTGTTAGAACCAGTACTGGCGTACAAGTGTAAAAGCGAATTAGCCAAAGGCCGTGTTCTTGTATCACTCAATGTTACAGAACTCCAAAATAATCTAATCAATCTCAAATGATCCTCTAGTTTCAATGATCATTCAGTAAAATATTCATCAGTGCAGAGGGTCGTGATACTTGTGATCACTGATCAGTTTTATCATCTTTACATTTTTAGCTAGGTTTCTAGTATTAGGTACCTTATTCATTCTTGGTGATTTAATTTTTAGCTATCTAAAATGGATGTCTAAAATTGCCATGAAGGAATTGGACTAATTTGCGATAAATTATTTTTATTTCCCCTTAATCCTGCACCTGCATCTTACTTTATCAATTTCTCGTAATTCTCTTATCTCATCTCATACCACCCCGCAATTACGAACACACATTGATACACATGGTCCAAAAATATAGCTTGATGTCAATTCGGTTCTTTCTTTCACATAAGATGAAGGGTTTGAGTTTGCGAATTGTAAGCAGCATTGGATTTCATTTCATTGAGCTCGAGCTACTATAGTTTGTACAAAAAGCAGCTTAGAAGCGTAGTTGACGTTGATGTGAAGGTAAGCTTGGCTTGAAATGTGAGTTAACCTTGTAGTATGACACCGACAGAAAGTGAAAACGTAGATAATTTGTTTGTAAGATGCTTGCATGGTGCATGTATGATGTAAGTCAGTATATTAATAGAGGATTTACGTACTGGAACACAAGAGAATTGAGCTGCGCCGTTGCATACAAAACTCATTTTAGCAATGTAATAAACTCACCACGAAGAAAGTCATTTTCATTCAGCTGGCTTAGATTTAACGGTAATGAAGTAGGAATGCATAAAGATTTCAGCAAAGAACCTTACTGCAATTGGGAGTTTAGTTGCAAACTAGATAATTATTTATTATGAAGCTACACTTTATTGTGGGTTTGAGCTCGAACATCCAAATACTTGTCCGACCGTCCTTTCCGTCCGACCCTGAACACAATAACTTTCGAACCACTGCGAATTTTTACATTATGTTTTTGATTATAGATAGTTATGGGTTATAGTTCAAAGATTGAGCGACGTCCTGTCACCCTTTCCTCCCATAACATATGATGCATCAATGAAACACATTTTTCATGTTAGTTTCAATTCCTCCCCGTTTCTCAATCTCATTGTTTGGCAAATACTGAGAAAATCTCATTTTAAGTGTAAAACATTTTGCTAAGTATATCTCTTCAACGGTTGCAAACTTGAATTACTGTTTTGCCAAGCGATATTAAAATCTCAATAAATTCCCGGTAGCATAGCTTCATCCCTCTGCCGATTGGTCAGTTTATTCTTTCATGCATCTTATAACAAGACAAAACATTGAAGGACGTTATTGGCGACCATCGGCCGTCAATAGAAGGTACTTAAGGAGGGAACCTAAGCGAATGCATCACATACGATGAACATACATACGTTGAGCACGATTAAAGCCGGTGGGTAGTGGTATAATACAATTTGCGGACATATCAAATACGATGCAATTGCAATAAACTTCAGGGTGCATTAAAAAAGGATCCTGCAGTCAGACCTGCATTTCATACCTCGCAAAATTGTTTGTGGAATTCAATTTTTCTCCATTATTACACGATTAACGAATCAAATTTCGGAAGAGGAGAGAAGAAATCGTGAAGTGAGGAACAGTAGTTTTGTGATGTGAATGAATATTTAAAATTCAATTTCCCTTGTTGCATTAAATACTCATTTCTAACTATAAACCACGGTACAGAGAATTTAGAAAATAAAAATATGATGCCATGTGTCGTACTGTCGTGTCACTCTTTTACAGTTTTTATATCTGGTTTGTGAAATCATATCATTTCATCTCTGCACAAGGAAGAAGATGCATTCTGGGGTTGAATTTTTAATTTTTTTCTTGGTTCATATGCATATACATTACATACATACACGAATACGAAGAAAATTTTACTTTGGTATCATCAAGTAATAAACGTACATATTGACATTCTTTACCTCTCGTTTGGTGGAAAAGAAGGAAAATCTGCTTTTTATTGTCTGAAGTAAAGTCAAAACAAGCCGACTTCATTCCATTCTTTTAAGAGTGATTGTCTGTGTTTATTCTCTTTGCTGAATCATGTCAACATCTCGACCAAATGAGTATCCTAACTGAATTTTTCGTTTAACTACACATTTTTCTTTAATATTTTTATAGCTTTTAAATCTTTTATTTCTAGTGTAAGTGAAGACGAATTTGCTCACAAAGAAAATGCATACAAACACTCTTTGATTTTTACAGCAAAAAAATCAATGCGAATCAAGTGATGCACGCGTCTTCCTCAATTTTTGTAATATTCCGGCTAGAGGGGCTATAAACTGGTTGTATCTGAGAGGATTTTATGATTCCAATAAAATATATACATAATTTTATGGGTCCTGTGCAAATGTGAGAATTTGAAATTAGAAGTTATATAATTAATCCGATCATCATATTATTGTACGACTTTTTTAAATTTATTTTTACTTAAACATCGTCAAACAGTACATAGCACCTTACCACTACGTTAACAATCCTTTAAATTTATCCACTCATTATGTGTTTTTAAGAAACAGGACCGGTCAGCTACACCGTAGATGCTAACAATTGGGATTTTTTCTTTTATCCAGCCCGTTTCACCACCAGTTGAACCTATAAATTAAATCAAGAAAGTCTCGTTCAAACGTTAATTTTCGTTAAAATTTAACATGATGCTCCAATATCACATCCCTTAATTTTTGTAATTTCCCGTGGGCGTGGTCTGCTGCAAAATTGTTAGGATTTCATCCTATAAATTTCATTTTTGAAATGAAAACAAAACCACCTTTTAATTATTTTGCGAGCCATTATCATCATCAGAGCACAATATTCTTTTTGTTTTCTTCCATTCTATTTCACAATAGTCATGTCAGTTTCAGTTGCTTCATTTCATTGTAGACACAGATTTTTGCTTATTATCTAACTACTACATTTTTAATACACATTACTGACGATGAGTGCCTCCATCAAAACGGAAGTCAACTATACCCTTCCCTATATTTGGGTTGGGTATATATCTGTATATCTGTAGTATGGATGAATTGTAATTCTAGCTTGAAATGGGATTGCCTGTGTAGAGATGCAGATTTTAAGCAATTCAAACAAGTAGAAAAAGATTCGGTAGAAAAGCAAAGCATTAGGTAGAATGTGTTTTTGGACTACTTTCGTGATAGTAATTAAGAGCGTATTTAATATTGCCGAGAGTCTTCACGAAATTCTTCTCCTAATTATGAAGCATATTACACAAAGAAAAATCGCAACTATTCGTTAATCACGACTTTTCTTTTGAGCGCAAACAATACAATATACAATCAATTGTATCGATGTTGTAAATATGTGTATGAGCTGCACAGTCCTCGGTTTGTCAAATCACTGATTTTTTGTCTCTCATTTGTTCATGTTGAGCTGAGGGATTTTTTTGGCCACCTATCTCTCCAGCAGACCGGCAAATATTCGAATCGTCCTTCGGAATACAATACGTTATTTTACATATTCCTAGTACTCCTGCCTGTACCATGAGGTAATGTGTACTATTGACATTAATATTTCAAACCGCTCTGGATAGAGTTAGCTGTATGGTGAGTAAATGTTAAACCTCGCAACAATGTCGAAAATTGGTGTATTTTAGCTCACAACTGCAGAATGCAACTTTAGCTTCATATGGATATTCATAAATAAGGTCAAGAAAAGGAATGTGTGAATCACAGGTCGTCCGGGCTTCTGATAAACAACTAATTCGCTTTATTTTTAACTCTGCTGTTCAGAATTTAAAGCGCAAAATGAACTCTAAATATGCTTAGTTAAAGGAAAACCCACAAAATACTAATTAAATCCATGGCTTGGATTTCACAACGTCCTACTTTCAACAAAACACAATTATTATTAAAATGTTTCAACTCAGTTATAAGCATGATGAGTAATTTGTACTAAACATAGTATTACATAATTCACTACTGATTCCAAACAAGAGCTTCTGTTTGCGACACATAGATACAAACTTTGTATTTTAGTCACTGTAGATAGAAGAGTAAAACTGTATAATTGATCCCCATTGAGTAGTTCGTTAAACTGGTATAAATTATGGTGATGATGTAGATGTAGCTAATGCAAATTCTACTCATTTATCCACTAGCTCTCTTCGTCTAGTACAGATTGCGTCATTTGTAGAATAGTAAAAATAGTAAAAATATAAAATCAAATTTTTTAAGATTGGAATAAGATGTGGAATTTGCTTTTCATTTTCGCATTGTTCTGGATTATTTAGTTAATAATACTCATCCTCATCAACTTTCGTATGACCAGTTACAATAATTTGTATTCTAGTAATTAGAGCTAAAATTGTAGGCAATTTCAGAATCACTATATTTTTTACAGTTTCATTTATTTGGTCTAGAAGGTATGTGAGATCAAAGTACCAATACAAGTAAATGAATATATTATGAAAAATCAATCTAAAGTTTTACCTTATAAAATATGAAATCGACACTATAAGCTGGTAAAGGTAGAATAGAAATTATTGCTGGAGAAAATAATCAGTTTAAGATATGCGGAAGAAGTATGAGAGTAGAAGTCATAAAAGATCATGAATGAATTAAGTAATAAAAATTATTAACCCTGTAGGAATTTGAGAATGACCACTTTCATATGAAGCTGTCAGGATCCAACCAATAGATTTTAGAAGAACCCAATTTTAGCCCTTACACTACTTGACCACGAATATAATGGAAGGAAGTTATTGGCAGTGTTGTTGCCTTTCGCATCTGTCATGAGTTCATTCAGTTCTCATAGAGTATAGCAATGAACTCAACCTCTGACTCATGAAAGCTCACCTTAAAAGAGCATGATGGATTCATAGTGAGTGGAGCAGTCAACTTTTTTTCATACTGCTGCATAGACAGACATACAGGCAGATTTCTCTTGCTCAAGGCAATCTGCCATAATTTAAATGAAAATCGCTCAATTCAGTGCAAGAGAAGCGAGACATCACTCAGCTGAAGTGTACCAGGTCAAAGGGCATAGCCACAAAGAATCCAATAAAATCAAACATATATCCATTTTCATCTTCTATATTTATAGGTAATACCAATAGCTAAAAGGGGTTATCTCGGTATCACTTGGCAGAAAAGGTCAGTATACTAACTCACATTTCAAATTGAAGTGTCTTCAGAGTGACATTGTCAGGGTTGATAAATGAGTAAAAACTTCCCGAAGCCTTCTGGATGTCCACATTCTTTTAATATAGATTTGATAAAACAACTAGGTATGAATGTATGATCATTGAAAATAAGTTAGTCTACGCAATAAAATTGGGTTTCTAAACCCCCAAATTGGTCAGTATTTCGCTTCAATATTTCAAGAGTTGTATTTAGTCTTATGAATATTGTATATTACAATTGTAGCTTATCTTCTTGACATTATGTATATTGATTCCATCAAACGGGCATTCATTATGATCCTGAATGCCTGATGATGTCACGTGCAAAAAAGGTAATTACAAAGCACATTATACCTTTTGGTCACAAATAATGATTAATTGGAATAAGCGAATGACATATAACTAGCAGCAAATAAGTACAATATTTATCAGTCTGACAAAGTTGATTGTTGTGAATATATTAGCTGAGAATGGATATGATTTATGTTTACGCAGAACATGTCTTTCGTCCTTCAAAATATAAAGGTGAAATTGAAGTGGTAATACAATTAGGGACATTATCTTAATTTTTCTTTGTTCTTACTCGTATATTTATGTTGTTAATAATGGCCGATGGTTGCAGTAGCTACGACCAGTGCAGTGACCACTTGCTACTTTATGGTGGCTCCCTGCGAATTGGGCATCACTCCCTTGTATATAAATATTTATGTCGAATCTACTAGCTAAAAAGTTTCAAAACTTTTCAGAATTGAAACTATTTTATTTTTGTGTTTTGAACAAAGCACTTTATGACTACATCATGTCATTATGTGCTTCTACTAATTATTTGTCCTTGTTCATGGATATCAGTGATATCACGAAAAGTGATGATGTCACATCGCCACATGTCAATAATGTAACTTTTAGCTAATTCCTACCTATATGATGATGATGCGTTACCTGTACGAGATTTGCATAGAAGAGGATTGTTGTTCATCTCACATTGCAATCGCAATCATACTTTTAGGAAAAAAAACAAAAGAAGAAGAGTCATCATTTAACAATTATGATCATAGCACAAACAAGCCTTGTTGCCTTACATTTGTAGCCTAATAATGGAATAACATCCAATTATATATGCAAATATTTCTGCTCCACATACTCACCTAAGGATGAATTAGCATGGACGAAGTTACATCCAAGTTGGATTGGTTACCTATGCGTAAGCCTATATTACCTACAAACCTCTGCTCTGCACCTCGACTATGAAATGCAGAAGCCATTCTGTCATAGATGATATTTATTGCGAATCAAGTTTGTAGTTTGCAATGCGAAAGGCAAATGTTTTTATTACAGCATGGTCAGCTTTTCCATGTTACACAATAATTAAGAGTAGGTAACAACAATACAAAATATTTAATGTAGATGCATATTTACTAATTGTTCAGTATGGCTCTATATAGTTATTTGGTGTATTTAAATTGGAGCAATTAGCTGTTTTCTCACATGACATTTGACATTAAACTTCACATGGCAGAATATTCTAAATTGTTCAATGATAGTGTGAGACCTTTAATTTTATTTTAATGTTTCTCGTGTAAATTTAGCTTTGTGGGAAACTAAACCTTGAACCTTGAGCACAGCACAATGGAATAAGATGACCTTTCCATTTTGCTGATGAATCTCCCTCCTGTCTCCCTTAAAAGTTCTCATATAAAACTCCAAATTACTGTGTAGTGTAAACAACATGCTAATAATCATTAATAGAAGAAGTTTCTCACAGCCTAAGTGGGAGAGTTCTCGTGGATAAACAATCAACAAAGTATCTACTTTACGCTTATCTTATGAACTTTTAAATTCATTCGAGTCAACACTGAATACTCGATCACCACTTTATAGCCAATCAGTACGCCGTTCATGGGCTAGCCTAGTCATTTAAAAATTTATGTGTCTATCAGCGTGCATGCAATTTGACATTCGAACAAGCGGCTAGTGTTATCAATTAATTGTCGTCTCATGAAAACTCCCAACTGATCATCATCATCATCAAACCAGACGCAGGAGTAGCATTGAACTACATATCTTTAGTGAATACTATATGCTATACCTATGAGAATACTATGTATTTACGTGCTTCTAAATGATGAAGATTGGAGATCATGATCAAAATGGCTAATGTGTGTTTGTTTGATCTTTTACAAACTCTTCATCCTGGCATGTAATTAATGGGAGTGTTACGATTTGTTTATTACATACACAAGTTAATGGCCCCTTAAAAACTAGAAACATCAACCAGTTGATGATGATATGATGATAAAAGTTGATGGATGCTAAAAGATCAATTTTTTTATGTCCATATATGTATGTTTGTGCAAAATATCCCATCATCGTACCCCTTTGGAAATAATGCACGCACAGAAGAGGACTCAACTTGGCCATGTTGTTAGTTGTCGACCGTTGTCGCAATCAAACCTGAATTAAACTATGGCTATTTTAAGTGATTTTCATGCTCCTCGAGAACATAAACTTTTAATTTGAAATTTAATTATGTAGATTTTGTTTTTGCAAATCACCATATTTTTATCGTCTCCTCCACAGACTAAAATAAGTCGTTGACACACTTCAATGGCTCAAATGGTGTGCGTTGCTAACAATAATTCTATATCTGTAATGGCACGCACTTGCCTAAGTTAAATGCATAATTAGAATAAACAAAGGGGCATCAAAACACAATTTTTGAGAATTCCTTTAGCTTTCGTTCTTATCACTCTTCTCTGTATCATCTTATTCGTCTTTCGTATTCCGAACTTGTCTTTGGTAAATGGGCGGACCAACCAAGTAGCATTGCATTTTATTCTATTTCCAAGGAACTCAATGACATCGCCATGAGATAAGCCATTAATAATCGTAGCATTATCCCAAACGTCAAATCAGACAGATGCGCAGATAAACCTAAATTGTAACATAGAAGTTTGTTGGTTTAGAGTGCAATTAGTAATTACAAATTGACACTGTATATTGTTCAATCCAAATACAAAATGTTATCTGACGAAAGAGTTGCTTATTTCTCAGCTACTGCCCAGCGTAATTGCTAATGCGAACAATATATTGTTATGCACGTATTTTTCTTCACCATCATCTCATCATTCTTAATTTCAAAATTGTCAACTGGACCAGGCACCAGGCTTCAATCTCATATTTAGCCCCACTCATGTTCGACTATAGGCCAAATAATACTGTGACCTTTCACACTTGACAAAAAGTCCCGTAACAGAAAATCCTACTGCGATCGATAGTCCTGTTAAAACCAATTATCCTAATATAAAATTACAGTTATTTTTAAAATTAAACAGACTATGCTGTGAACTTGAGTGCGTTAAATTGCATAAAAATTACTGAAGTTCAAAAGCCATTAATTGATTTGTGTTACATCGCAATGGTAAAAAAATTGTCAAATGTAAATATTTTTTACAGTACGAAAGACATGAATGACATTAAATAAACCAAATCAAGAGGTATTGCCACGCATTTGACTAATGACCAAAAAAAAGTTAAGATATGTTGTCTCAATGAAAAGAACAAGTCTGCATAGCAAAAACACATGCTACATGCATAATTTAATGTTACAAAAGATCAATCGTCTTGCCCCATATTTAATGCTGTAACAAGCTAAAGAGCATCATAAGTACATAAATACGCCGGAAAATATTCAATCAATCTCAACATACTTAATATAATAATATTGTAAATTTGAATGTCGTGAATGAAGAACACGCCTCGCCCTGCCTGCATGCCAATACTGTTGTTTATTGTCTATGATGCAATAATGCTATTGATGATGGCCAACAAAGAAGTCAAGCCATGGCATTGCTGCTCGTTTCATTAGGTTAATCGAAGTATTACGCATTTTCTTCTTTCTCGAATAAACGCATCCACAAACAGTGTTTGGAAAATACATAAAAAATTCACTGTCATTTACATGCCCTGTCAAAAGTGATTTGTGAGTTAGATGAAATCATCACTCCCTTTTGATAAAAAGAGTTCATTGGGCTGCGACAAAAATACCTATGTAATCTCTTGTTGGAATTATTAGGTGTAAGTGCTACACAGACAGTAAGTGACAGAATTTAGGCATTATTGACTCTCTCACTGGGCTCACTATTCAATTTAAAGAGTAGCAGATCTATTTTTCATAGATTTATTATTTTCGCTCAAAAGTATAGTATTATAAAGCTCTTATGTCTCTTTTAAACTGAAGACGAAAACTTTGAGACCTATGAACAAGGTCCCGTGAGACTCAACGGTATCTGCTTACCAACGAATTAAAGTCGCATACTATGTAATATGTACATGTCAAATATTATATAATGATGGAAATGAGAATACTTTTCGAGGGTTGATGTTACTACGAAATTGTTTTTATATTCCTGACATCCTTCCATTATCGTTTTCCCTATTAATTCCTGATGTAGACTAGATATGTAGAGTAAATAAATATTATACAAACCAAGGTAAGCACATTACATGTAGGTAATAAAAACTGCTTGTCATTTGCTTCATTGGCTATTTCATTTGTGTAGGGGACTTTGTTCAAGATCGTTTTAATTGCAATAAATAATACGAGCAGTCAGACTTTATGCATTATAGGAATTGAGAAGCGAGAGAATTGCTGTTTTCCTTTCCTATGGTCAAAAGATTTACTTTACACTTATCTGTCAACCGATTTAAGTTCCGTTATAATAACATGTCTTCGACAGAGACGCTTTTTACAGCGTGTTAGCTTCTAATGCGAGAAGTACGTTGTGATGTATGCTATATGTGAAGTTGTACAGTGTTTGCGAATGGGAAGAATGACGAGCACTATAAATGGGAAATCTTGCTGGGAGGTCTGTTTAATCGTATTAACTTTTATGACTGTTTATAATATATCGAATAGATAAGAAGGGTCCAAGGCAAAAAGTACCGCCAGCTGCCCCATTTATTTCATTTTTCGTCCATGAAACGTAAATTGTCAAGTCATGAAATCATTTAGTTAATCAAACAACCTATCCACATTCAAACAATGTAGTCATTACTTATTTATTTACTTTTGTAAGTTTATATTGAACTACACGCAGCGTCTGGGTTCGAGCCGTACTAACAGTGCATTTGGTACATTTATGACCATTTAAAACATCTTGTCTTTATAAAACTCAATAAGTCTGATCCAACAACAAGAATCAATCTGAACAGAAAATCATACCACTTTACCTAAAAATAGCTTTTAATCTGTTTCGATTTTTTTGTGTTTCCTATATTGGAATATGTCCTTCCCAAGATCAGATAGGTTAGTGTAATGTTGTAGTCTATTGTTGTCAGTATATTAAATTTGATGTGCATTCCAAAGATATCCTACTCAATGATTTAGT
>JAQGAH010000923.1:0-21666 GCA_034696885.1 Lepidocyrtus paradoxus | reverse complement strand
AATTATATAATTTTATAATTTATATTCAATTATATAATTTTATAATTTATATTTGATTGTATAATTTTATAATGTTGCCAAATTAAATGGAATGTGAAAAAAATCGGTGAAATTGAAGAACGCAGCAGAGCTGCGTTCCTTCAATTTTAACGATTTATTTGTATTATAATTCGTATTTGTATCCACTTCAGCCTCATTTCTAAATCATAGCACAAACTAGATTGTGACTTTCCTCTTCGAATAAAACCCATTTTTTAATATAAATATTTCGAATGACGTCAGTCCACATCCTCACACTCGAAACGTTCTCTTTTATCTCTGGCAATTATCTCCCCATTACGCCATTCAGCAATCCATTTCATTTTTTTTGTCATGAGCAGAAAATATACATCCAAGTCTCTCCGCACGTAACATGTACGAGCTACTAGCAAGCAACAAGCTGAAGCAAACAAAAAACTTAGCAGCTTCTTACAGGTAAAAATTTCATTCAGAGTCAAACTTTAAAAAAAAGGAAGGCTGTGGTGGTGGAGTTTGTGCCACCTCCCCAAACAAGTTACGTATGTGTATCTTCATGGTAGAGGATTGAGATAGACGCGATATCACTTTCTATTTCTCCCCCCCCCCCTCGTTGGTTGAAATAGCAGAGATGATGAAAAAAGTGCTTAAAATGTTCAGCTCAGTTTCTTGTTGGTTCAAAATAAATGCTAAGTGGCAAGTCTGGCTTTGTTGTGGCTCGCATGTTTGTAGTTTGTACTTCGTGGACTTTAAAAGATTTATTTCACTTTTTTTAAAGCTTTTTCTCATTTAGCCATTATTCGCCAATCCTTCTGATTGATTCTAGTGGAGTAGGCTGCCGTTGCATAGCACATAAGAACAAGAGCTGCTAAGACTGTTCAAGACTGTGTGTGATCTGATCAGTTATTGCAATTGGAATTGAGAGGAGATTGAAAGATTGACTGGCTCACAATTCCTCGTTCATTTGCTTCAGTTGGACTGAATTAGTTGACAAGAGTGAAGATGAAGATGAAGATGCTATAGGTAAATGCAGACAATAGTTACAAAGTGAGCCTCAGCGTTTGTGCTTTAGTAGTTGGACCATGTGATTCAGGATTTCTCATTTCAAGGGAGCAAGTCAAGGCCAAACTTGAATGAAAATGGAGAATAAATTGTGGAAATGAGCAGATTTAGTACACAGCTTGTAATTGAGCTGTGTGTTATTTAGCATTCCCCCACCACCACCTTTTCCTCTGTTACCATTTTACGCCGTCCTTTTCATGTACCTGATCTGGAATCGAGGATTCTGGGATTTGGGATATGCGATGGAGATGATGATTTGATTGTTTATGGATCCAGCCAAGCATGAAAGTGACCGCCGCCACCTTGCACGTCGTCGACGTCCTCGTGAAGATATCTTCAATAATATTTACACATTTTCCCTTTTCTCCCTTTTTGCTTGATGTGAAAGGGCTGAGAATGGTTAGAAGTAGCCCGCTTCCCTAAAATTCCCTCCCATTCTGTATTGGATCGAGTGTTTCTACTGACACTCCGTTCCAATACAGCATTCACTCGATGGATGAGTAAATACTCTGAGCGGTCTCCCTCCACCTAATTATACTTTATAGTTGTTGCTAACGTCAACCATTAACTGTTAGAATGGTAATTAGGTTTTACGTTTATTACTCTTCTGTTATGACCAGATGCAATATGAATTAATAGGGTTAAAAATGTTGAAATTGTCTAGTTTACAAATGGAAAAACATGTTGATCTCTTATGATTTATGCTCTTATTTACCTTTGCCTGGTTACGTTCTACCAGATTCCCATTCGGTGATCCTTAAGTATGACTAACTAACTAAATAAGCATGTTGATGGGTTGACGACTTACTAAGGATATGATCACTATGATCCCTCTATGATGCTCCAATTTATTTTTTATTTTTTCACTAGTCACTCCTGACTACGAATAATGGCAAGTAATAATAGCAAGGCTGTAGCCGCAGCCACAGCTTATTTTAGGTGCAAGTACATTAATCTGATATTATCGATTAACTGTGCAACTGGCAACTGGCAACTAAACTGGCTTGCTTTTTAACTTTTCTGAGCTCACAAGAGCCAGAGCCGCAAAGACGCAATAGCCATGATAAAATTGGAGAATCGAGATGTTTTGGATTGGAAATTGGAGGTGAAACTTTGAATTGCCATGTCCTTCTAAACGATGCGATGGGATGACGTGATTAGAAGGAAAACAAAGTTTCTCATTTGAATATCAATGATGGAGAGAGAGGACGTGGCGAGGAATATTTAAAAAAGTTAAAATGCTCCATGGCTGCTCCTGCTTCTGCCTCGTCAAAATTCAATTATGCCATTCATGGCAAATCGGGAATGAGGAATGAGAAATGAGAAATGCTCCCTTATTTTTATGACATTATAAATTATGAGTATTATTGTGCTTCCCTTCCAACCGATTAGCGATTAGCGTTGGATGGTTAGATTGCATCTCAATGGATGATGGAATAAATGACATGCGAGGATGATTGGAAATATCGAAAAATCGTCAAAAATCTGTTTTATTGTAAGTCCCTCCTCAGATGATTAGGTTGACAGCTTGTCAGTGTCAGGTTATGAGGTTCTGCTTTGTTGAAAAAGGGAGCTGGCAAGGATCCTTTATGATTCCACAATTACAATTACAAAAAATATAATTCTGTAAATACATTTCAGTATTTTTATGAGACTTTCAGTATCTCTCTACCTGTGCTATGCGAACTGAGCGGCTTTCTCATCTCAACTTTAAATGTAGAGCTTATCATTTGACAGTGAAAAAAGGGTTCTTCTTCAACCTTAAACACTTTTGCCTGTTTATCGCATGACGCCTGAGCGATATTCTGAATATTGCATAACATACAAATATACTCAGATAGCAGATAGCTAATTGCTAACTTATAATTTTTGTAATTCATTGACCATTCATTCACCTGTGTATGAAGAACCTATGCCTTCTATTCACTTTGACTGTAGTCAAGCTCAATTCACTCAACTGCTCAGCTCAATATATTTTCCATTGAGCAGCGCTCACAATATCATTGAAACGTGACATTTACCATAACATATTAATCCCTTTGGCAAGCCAACTAAGGTGAACCAAGCTGCAACAAAGAAGGAGGAGAAGAATTTCAGCAAAAAATGCTTAGGTAGAAATAGGTTCAATTTTTTTCCCCTTTATCGCTGATCTGGTTAGGCAGTAGCAGATTAGATAAAAAATGTTGAGATGATATGATTTAACTTTAACTAGTTTTCTGAATAGGGATTAGTAGCTGGGCCAGTGCAGCGTTTGTATCATTTACATATCTACTTTTTATCATCTCATCCTATCATTTTGCTACATCGTCGTCATCTAGATATCAGCATATTAGCACGAATTGAGCGCATGGAGAGGGGATAGGGCACGGCACGACACGGCACGGCACGGCATGGCATCTTTCTAATGAAAAGTCATTTAAAAAAGAGAGTGGCTGGTATGCTGGCTGGTATCTGGATCGGAATTAGAGCGCAGCGCAGCTCTCCAGCCACACTCCAGAGTCCAGACTCAACACTCAAGACGAAGAATCGAGAGGATTGGTTTGCTGAGGAGGATAGGAGGAGTGCTCCTGAACAGCCTATTTTCCCTATTCCCAACTCCTTTGTTTGGAATGGATAGGTGAACACTGTTTTTTTTTTGTTCACAAAAAAAAAAATTTATAGCCCATCTCACCTCTTTCATCTTTAGCTTGACTGGGATTTTTCATCCCCTCTAGTGTTTTCCTGTCCTAGAATAATTCTGAGCATGATCATATAAGGACGACATAAAGATGCGTTCGTTGGGGGATTGTAGGCGTCATCTCACATCTTAGATGCTTCAATGCAAATCTACGCCTTTACGTTCCTCCTTCGTGGTTCATCTGAGCAAAACTGGCCAGACCACTTTTTCCACTCCGCATATATGCATACTTGTACAACCTGAAATGAAACCTGCATATTCACAGCGACATGGGAGAGTCGAGAGAACGGGAACGGGATTGTAGAAATGCATGCGAAATTGTGTTTTGTATTTTTGCACTACCAATTCCCACTACTGCTTATTCTAGTAAAGCTACCAGCATCTTCCTTCTAAACAATGTAAATTGCAAGGAACAAGCAGAAGGCAGAAGAAGAGATCTCTCTCCTCTCTGCTAAGTATCTCTCCTCAACAGAGAAGGCAGAGATTTCTCTTTTTCGACGAATAACTCGACGAAAGGCGATTCAGCTCATCTTGCTCCTCAATTCCTCAATTTCTCACCCCCATCGCTACTCTGCGAATACATTCATTCAACAGTCTACTTTGCTAATGTGACGGGGCTCGGCTGCATTGCAGCTCCTCAGAGCGGCCAGGGGAAAGTTGACACTTTGAATTTGAATTCACGGTGGGGTGAATTTTTGCAAAAAGTTTGTTTTTAGATAGTTAAAGTATGTATGGCTGTAGCTCCCTTTTCCCCTCCATTTCCATAACAGGAACATAATGTAGTAATAGGTAATCGGTAATGAAAAATGAAAAAGTTGAGAGGAGAGAACAATGCATATATGGCATTGATTATCACTTCTCATCTCTCATTTAGCATCCTACCTATTTCTACTCTGCACAATGAAGAAATGCAGTAATGGAGTGTGATGTGTGGAGTGCATTTATGCAATATGCAAAAGTCTATCAGGATCAGAGGCAAGAGATGAAATGGATGTGATCAAGAGGAAAAGTAGAAACATTCTTAAAAATCAAGCAATCCCATCAACTGCTTCTTTACATTCAGCATTGATATGATTAGGGGATTTGCGCATTTGGGCATATAGGTTCATCTTGTCCCCGTCCACCCCTCCATCTCTTCTCCTACTTCATCCTTACCATAATCATACACTGTAAATTGGAGAAACCTGATTCCATTTTTACCGTAAAACTATTCCTTTTTCAAGGGAAAGCATCAACTCGATTAGAACCGTTTCTTTGTCTTTGCTTAATCCTTACCTTCAACTTGAAGAAATCCTCCTTGTTGGAGTTGTATCCCGACAGCATAATGTTAAGCTGACTATTCAGTTGCTTCGTGCTGACTTGGGCAGAGAGTCTTCTTCTACTATTGAACTATTCACCTATTGCGACTAAAAAGCTCAGCAATTCGCGAAAAATTCCCTTGCTTGTCTTTAGTCTCCAAAAGTCACTCAAACCTGGACAGACCTTGTAAAATGCCCAATTTCCGAATGATTTACACTTTCAACAGTTTTTAAAGGCACGCAAGTGGGAGAACTTGGGAAGAAATGAGAAAGGACCGCTTGTATTAACAGTTATTATTATTTGTTATTTAATCTCTGATCTGATGACAATGATGCTGGTGAGATTTGTAGAATTTTTAGGCTTTCTGTTCACAAAAGAACCAATCCGCCTCACATTGATAAAGTTGGAAGAGTTGAACTGCAGATGAATGGAGACTGGTGAATAGTGGATGGGATGTGTGCTCTGTTTGCTGTTCTCTCGCTCTCTAGCTCGGGCAACGGTCGCTCACGTACTGAGGCTCAGCTTGCTCTTCTCACTCAATTCAAATCCACAATCCCCCAACCATTCATACCTAATTCACCATGTCATACGCAATAATAAATATGAAATAAGCACATTCAACATAGGATACGAGAGAGACTCATTGCACAGAAAGCATGTTAAATGTTGTAGTAAATAGCTGATGTAGTTAATTGCAAGTAGCAGAGCAGTATTAACATAGACTATGACATGACTATCTCCCTACTAATGTTAAAATGTTAATAATGTAGTTCCTACCACCTCTCTATTCTTTAGTCACTATTCACTATTCACTTACCTATCCAATAGCATCCCATCATCGCCATCGCATCATCTAACTAACTAATATCTATCACTCTACTTATCACTCCACAACCAACAACACAACAGTTCCTTCATCCCTATCCCTCTTCTATCCCCATCATCATTTGACCACACATTCCGCTTGTGACGATAGCAATTTAATGAACGCAAGTTGATATTCCCTATCTCCTTATGCCCATATTATTTTCACTTCTCAATTACTTACATGCGAAATTTTAAAACTCACTTTTTTACACTTCTCCACCTTCACCAACAACAACCAAGGAGTAACAAATTACCCAGTTTGTTCAACAACGTAGCGACCAGGGGATCGCAAAGTGAATGCAACGACCATTCAGCTGGGCTCCATGAATGCTCGATTAATTCAACAACATTTTCCAATCGACCCCCCCCCCAAGGGAAGGTTGAATGTTTTTGCTCCTTTCCGTCGGGGCTCTTCAAGTCTGTTTCTTTTCAGAATTAATATGATGACTTATCACCATTATATTAAACCGAGCAATCGCACGATTGATGAATATAGCTTAGGATAAGTAATTGTGTTGTGGATAACCGAAAACATAATTTGAGAATTCGTAATCCTCTACGAGATATGGTAGCAAACTATGTCTTTTTAAGCTTAAAAATGGAGATTGGTCAGTACCAAAGTGAAGAAAGGTAATAAAATGTGCATGATTGAAATTTGCATGAAAAATGGTTTTCAATGATGTATCATTTGCTATTATATATTACTATTAGTTACTATATGAAAAAACCGTTTGACCTTCCCCCAGGGAGAAGGGGTGATCGGATGTCCCCTAGCTTCAAACATGTCCGAGCTGTAGCCCATACCACTCTATTGCCGAAAACATAATTTGAAAATTGGGAGTGGTTCAAAAGTTATCGTGCTCACAGACAGACAGACAACAGCTCAAAACCATAATATGTGGAGTAAAAAATGAAATCTGTGCGCCCCTCTGGTACGGACCGTCCATAATGAGGGTCTGCGTTCTTTCTACTGCGTACTAATAAAATGGAAGGCTAGATAAAAAGGGCAAAGCTTGACTTTTAGTGGTGGATCTGTTGTGTCGCAGGAGTTGACTCTTTCTTTTTACTTTGGGGGTAGCAGATTTTAACGCTGGGTCGTGGATCTGGTGAGGTTGGTTTGGTTGGTTTGATTGGAGGTTGCAGGGGGCTGACCCACTTTTCCCCTTCTATCTGACAACTGATTCTCAGATGAATTAAAGAGACGCTTACAACTGATGCCGATGCGGATAACAGTTTTACAACTGTTAGTCCTTGCATAGATGTAGCGATATCTAAAATACAAATGTAGTGGCTTCAAAATGATGATTACAATAAGAATGGCAATAGGGAATATGCATAGCATGGAATTGCGGAAATGCTCTGCTTCAAGCCTGGAATCCAAAGTGAAATAAAAGCGGTTTTTTACCTTTCCAAATAAAATGAACAGAAATCCTGATTTTTCATATTAAAACTAGAATAACATTATCATTTCCGAAATTGCGAATTACCAATTCCTCTCCAAGTTTCAAAGTGCTGTATCGTTACATGAAATTGCAAGTTAGGGCAAATACTGCGGCCCAAATGTAGCGCAGCCGGGGGATTTTGATACAATGTTACTTGGATGGATGCAATTGTATGTACAAATTATTGATTATGGATCCGTTATAATATTATATCGTGATAGAATGAATAGCTCCCCATTCAGCGCATTCACACTCTGCAGAATGCTAGTTTCAGCTCAAAATCCCCTTTTCCTTCATTTCTGTTTTTTGTGTTTGCAAAGAGTGCGGATTGAGGACTTTAATGAGCACAGACTGAACACTTTCCCATAATAGCTAATAGTTGAATAGCTCCTACGCAGCGTGGAAACAAGGAGGAACAGGTACAGTAGCGTAGTAGAAAATATGAAAATGGGACTTTGAAAAGCATCAGGGATTATCTATCGTATCGACCATTGGCGTATTGGGGGTGACACGGGCGTAGTAGCCATAAAAGGGAACGGCAATCTAGAAAAGGGAGCTAAAGAGTGGTGGTGGATGAGCAAATGAGCAATAAAAGAGTGTCAAATCAGTTCATGATAAATTACGACTTTGAACATTCTGCCATTCCCATATCTCTGGTCTTGATTTGATGGCAACAACTACTTAGCAAGAGCATCATCATCCCTAATAATAAACTGTTTCTATTTTTCGGCAGCTAGCTAAAATAAAAGATTTCTAGCCGGACATCCCCTCCAATTTAGTTTTATCTTTTGAGCTGGCTCGAGGTTGACCAGTGTCAGGTTGAAAATTGGAATGAGCCACTTCTCCACTTGTCTTTGCAGTACTGTACTGGACTACACCGAGCTGAAAATTGGATTGGGCCGTTTGGCTAAAGCATGCTGCCAGAGAATAGGATGGGTTCTGGTGGCTATAAAATGTAAACTGACAACTAGTTAATTTATTGCATCCCGTCTACCGTCTTCATGCGGATTGGGATCTGCTAATTTGCCCACGAGATGAATTAAATTGGAAGGGAGACTAAAGAGCAGAGGCCCTTAGATAATGTGCGCGCGCAAGTGGCATTTCTTTTAAAGATGAGCAACTTGAACACTGAGGAAAGGTGATAGTAATTAGTAAAATTGTGCACTGGTTTCCAATTCCAGTTTAGTAAAGGAGAGATAGGGCGACGGAATTTGGGGATTTTGGAGCGACGAGAGCGCAGGGATGAGGAAAACGTAGGGTTTTAAAAGCTGCGTTGCTGGGGTTTCACGGCTCCTGGAATGGAACCAGTTTTCTCGAATACTTTAGTGCTTACATCGTAATTTTGCGTGACGAATGACGGCTGTCCGTCTGTCCGACTGCCCATCCGCCCCAATCCAACCTGGGTCAACTGCGTCAAGTAGTGCACTATTTTGCATTACAAACAACTACAGCGCACTGAACACACTTGCTTCTCTTGCTCTAAAATCCATTTAAAGATTACAAATCAATAGAGGATCAACAAAGAAGGAATACAAATCTCTCAATCTAAAGAGTAATTAAATTATACGCATGCATGCACTATGCACTGCACGCCCTTTCTCCATTTTATTCGAAACCCAAGAAATTTGTGCACTTGATGCTTTCAAAGAGCAAAAAGTGTTTGCAAAATGTTTGTAATATAAGTATAAGACCACTTTTATAAATTGCGAGTACTTTTAAATTTAAATTTTTAACAAGAGAACATTAATTGGAGTGATGTATTTACTAAAAAATTTTGCATTAGCTTATGTGGTGGATAAATGTAGTTTGCATAGTGGACTAATTTGTAATTAGTTTATGTAATTTATGTGTATAGCATAGGTTGAAGATGGTTAATTATTGAGCTTTTGCACGCCGTGCTTGGTTCTTCTTGGCCTTGAGCCACATCTGGAGGATAGTTCTGTAGCTGACCTGGGACAAATAGTTTGGAAAGAAGAATTGGCCCCAACTGATTCCGAATAGCTGAAAAGAAAGACAAGATAAAGTTAAGAGGGAACTGATTAAGTTGTAGGAGAGAGAGAGAGAGAGAGAGAGAGAGGCTGATCCAATTAGCAAAATTATCTTTCTCAAGTTAAACTACCATAACGCGATGAGGAGGATAAGCGGCGGATCTGGATTGAAGTCCGATTGTCTTGAGGGCCACCTTGGCATACTCGATTGCGGATGGGGCGGTATAGGAGGAAATCCGAATCCTGCTCATGTTGGTAGCCACGTAGCCTGGGAGCAAGCTCTGGACGATGATTCCCTTATCCGCATACTCAGTGACCAGGTCTCGAGTTAGCTTGTCCATGAAAGATTTGGAAGCCCCGTAGAGACACATGAGCGGGGTTGGGGCGACGGCTGCGATGGACGCAATGTTGACTACCACACCACGACGCCTCTCCACCATTTGAGGCATCACCACGCGCATCATCATTGTTACGGACATGACGTTACAGAAGATCATGTCCTGACAGAGCTTGTCCCCGTTGGGCATGTCGAGGAAGTACTCGGGGTACGGATAGGCCATTCCCACGTTGTTTATCAAAGTACCGATCTCCAGTCCTTCAATCTCCTTCCGGATCCGCTCGTAGATTTCAACACCTTGCGTAAAGTCAATCGCAATCACTTTTGTTTTCACACCGAATTCATCCTCTGAAAAAAATTAAATATCCAGTTCCATTCTTTTTAACAAGATCCAATCCCCATTCATTCCAATCCCATCAAATCCTTTTCATCCTTTCTAACCTATCTCCTTCGCCACCTTTTGCAGCTTATCAATGGACCTGCTGATAAGGATCACATCGATCCCCAGTTTGGCCATCTCCTCTGCGTATGCCTTCCCGATCCCGTCCGTGGCCCCGGTTATCACTGAAATAAAATATAAAAGAACAATACAATTGTGTTGGAGAGCCAGATAGCATGCATTTGCAATGATTTCCAATAATTTCCAATAATTTCCAATAATTTGCAATAATTTGCAATAATTTGCAACAATTTGCATATCGGGCACGCATACCTCATCCAACGAATGTGTATGTCTGCACTCTACACCTTGACCTTTCAAGTCAAATCAAATCAAAACTGATTAGTTTAACGCACGCTTGAATTCTTGTCAGATGATGCATATTTCAAGGGCCCAGAGCTAGCTCTCCACATACCTAATACCTATTATGTCACACTGCGCACTGCTACGCTCACGCCGGACAGACCTCACCTAGAATACACTACCCTATATTTTTTATATAGTGTGACCGGAGGGGGTAGGCTTCCAAAAATCTCAGTTCTCAGTCTGATGTAATATGTAAACTGCCCCTTTGTGCATATTGCATATTTAGGCCCATATTTTCACATTTGAAATATTTGAATTGAATTTTATTTTATTTTTTGCTAACGCTGTAGACAGGAAAAGTGTTACTAGACTTGATGCTATTTACATACTGCGCGATCTCCCAAGCATAACATTATCCAGGGTTGAAGCGGAATGGATTTAGTAGATAGTTGGTAAGTATTTACTAAGTAGCTACATACGATTCAATATTCGAATGCTCCATTTCACTTACATGCCCACTGTCCCATTTTCTTGAGGTCCGCATAGCTCTTGGTTGCCTGGCCGATCCATGTGTTGTAAATCACGTTCAGCAACTCATATCCAAAATAGGCGATTATGAACGTTGTTATAGCCAATCCAGCCCATTCCAGGGAGTTGAGTCCGAAAATAGTGAAGGTTTTTATAGCTGCGCCCCACGACAACATTTTCTCTCGCGATTCTAACCAACTGGATTGAAGATTGAACAAATAAATTAGCGGATGCCCCCGAATTCCGAGATTCTCTTCCCAAAACACTATTCCCACCAACTCAACTTTCGTTCTTGAACACTTTTACTAAGGACCCAACTGTTTCCAATTTGGAAAGGAAGAGATAAATTTCAGCAAATTAAGTCAACTGATTGTTCTAAATTCTGTGAATGTGGCTCTGAGTAGGGAAGGGTGGGAGTGAAACAGGAACAATGAGAGCAATAAGCAACAATGCTCAATAATGCCAAACAATACAATACATGTAATGATCTCCCTCACAGGACAAACTGTAAACTGCTTCACTTTTTAAAAAATTGTTTTAGCCAATTAAAAGAGGAAAAGATGCTCGTTCAGATCTCTTCTATTTCCAACTAAGCAAGGAGAAACTTTTCCTCCCAACTCTCTCCAGTCTGTTCCCATTGACTTCCGGTTGCAACTACAAAAGCACCAAAAATTTGAAGTCTCCCAATTCCTCAACACCTCTTCACTAATATCATCAGTATCAGTCTTAGGAGCAAATATGAAAAGAAAAACTGAAAAAAAAAAGTTTCACATCTTTTTTTTCTCGCCCCCTTGCTTGTTCACTTCTCAGCTAATGGCTAAGGCAATCCGCTTAGCAATGGGGGGATGATGTGGAGATGTGGAGATGTTGGGGATAAAGCCAATAAGGCCGAGTAAAGAGAGAGCCTGAAATTTTTAACGTGGTAGGAACACGCAGGGCTTCTCACTTGAGATGGAGTGGAGTAGTGGATTCACGCAAAAATCACAAGTTGAAGTCCCTTCATTTCAGGCTCCTCACTTTTCCAATACTGACGGGATTGAATTGAAATGTTGAAATGCAGGATCCTCAACCAAAGTGCCATAGCCATAGTCCACACTCCACATGCATGCATACTGCATAAGTACTGCATACTATCAGTATCAGTGTAGGATTAGGATGATATGGCTTGACCAACAAAATTACCTGCCAATACAGGTATGCAGCTACATCCACCACCAAACCATCGTCATCGTCATCGTCATCATCATGAAGCCTATCAAAACCTTAACCAAAGCATCTTAAAATTTTTGGGTAGTTCATCATCATCATCATCAGCAGCAGCATCTTGTAAGACGTGTACCTATCCACTTGGGCTTTACAATGGGGTTGGTTGCTAGTAATTGTTGGCTTTGATATCCTTTATCCTTCCTTTACTTGCATGCATGGATCCAACGAAAATCCTTTCATACTTTCAACAAAAATACAGATTCTTTTTTTCCTCTCTCTCACCCTTCGTCATTTTTTTTTCTTCGTAACAATTAGCATGATTGTTGGAGTTGTGCATGTACATTGTACATATTCTGATATGATGATGGAGTAAGGTAACCTCAAAAGCAGATATCGAGAGATCATTACCATGTCTGTTGAAATCTCGTATATTTATTTTATTTTGTATGAAAAAATGAAATGTACGAAATATTCGTATTCGTGCACATTTCGCAAGGGAAGCGAAAAGCGAACAAAGTGTTGCATTCTTGTCTTGGCCCGTGTTTTTTTCTCTACTCTACTCTTAACTCTTAACTCTTACCTATAATCTCTAATGTACATGCTCAGGAGGATGTTGTTTCTTGCTTCTTGCTTAGTTGGATTTTGGATTGGAGTGGAGTTAAGATTTAGATTGCGCCTTTACTAACCCACTGTTTACAGCTATCAGTCAATTACATAATTTTTGTTCCTAACTTCCTACCCTAACAGGTTGCAAAAAGGGGATCATTTCTATTGTATTTGTATTACATTTGAATTTGTATTTGTATTTTGTATTTGTATTATTCCAAGATGAATCATCTCGAATTCTTAGTGAAACCAGTCAATCAGAGTTAGCAGGTTAGCAAATATACCATATAATATATTATACCCTACCAGTTGCATTTGTCCAATAAGCATGACTAAATTGTTGGAGTTAGCAAATTTCAAACTTCAAATACTTGGTCCAAATTTTGTCTGAGTCTCAACGCAATGCAATGACTACATGCTACATGTCACATGTTACATGTTATATAGGTCTAAATAGATCCTTGGGGGAGTAGGGGCAAGGGGATGTGGATTTTGGATGTGAAGTGTTGATAGAATGGAGGAGCTGAGCTAGAGGATTTTTGTTCTTCTAACTTTTAAGTGTCTTGTGCCCATTATTGCAGTTATTACAAGCTAAACATGATTGTACTTAAGCGTTTACGTTATGCTCATGTTCGTTGCAGTTATTGCTGGCAATCTGGTAATCTCAACATACAAATATTTAGGAGTTACTGTTTTACGCAAGAGGAAAAGCGTTGTGTTATCCTATGCTTATCGTACCACATGTCGGCATTCAGTATCAGTATTCAGGAGTAGTTCCTCCAACAATGCATAATATTCAATATTGAAATGCGGTCGCTGCAAACTCATATTGCTGCTTGCTGTACAAATTAATTGTAAATGGGATGTCAGAAATGGTGAATGGAATATGAGGAAAGGACTGGCAGGAGCACCACGTATTTCATACGTGTCTTGTTTCATCCAACTAATCCAACATCCACATTAAACATTAACCATCAGACATCAAACATCCACTTGCAACCTGCAACTCCAACTTTTCTTCATCTTTCACAATCTCACAATCTCTCAATCTCATTCTCCGCTCCTTCTTCACTCATGCTCAGCCCACCTCTGTAGCGCTGTAGCTGTATAGCTGTGCTGTACGTAAATACCTGCCCAGACAACACTGCACTCCAACCCTTCTCATAATCATAATAACAATAATAATTTAATATAATATAAAATATAATCAGACCATTCTCTATCAGCTATTGCATTGGATCCCAGTTCAAGCTGCCTAACTAGATGTATTTACAGTAAGGCTCAAATAATTCACAATATCATAATATGTACGGATCTCTTCTCCTCACTCCTTCCTCTTTTCAAAGATGAGGCCGTGTACACCGTATTCTAGTCTGATTCTGTTCATTTTTTGCTCGTACCAAAAATGAAAAACAGATCCATCCTACATGCATCTGTTTTTCATTATGAGACTAACGAAATAAGTGACAATTGCGAATATTGTCTTCGCCAGCTCATTCTTATTCCCGTCAAGCCAGTGCTGAATCTGTCCATTTAACTCTTTCCTCTCTGCACATTTCTCAATGAGTGAGAACTGCGAATGGATTTAAAGGGACTCTGTCTGACTAAGGCTCCCTACGTCCCCTTCCATCCCTCACCACCATACACAGTACACAGTACACATGGACTGATGGACGTACTCAGTCTTCTATCTATCTAGCAAGTGGATGAACTTGATGCAAATAAGGGCTGCAGCGCACACGTCATCATTAAGTTAGAATGGACAGCCAGGGCCCGTGCTTGAAGGGAAACTGACGGAAACTCTTGTTTCCGGGCCGTAGAGTTAATTTGGTGAAAACCAGGCACAGCCAATAATTAATTGTCAACCCACCATTCCACCAATCAACAGAGCTAGAGCATGCAGCTGTGCTACGGATGGAGATTTAGATTATGAGAGGTGAATGTGAGATGGATTGAAGAAGAGGGATTATGAAAATATGCAGCCGTTGAAGAGATATACATATAAGCAAAGACATTATGGCATTTCCTGCTCCAAATTATGATTTCTCAGTATTTGTGAAAGGGTGAGCATTGAGCTTTGTACACAATTACAACGGAAAATGCATGGAAAATGCGTCTCAGACAGGACAATTCAAGTTTATAATGCAATTTGAATTTGTCATGTGCTAAATGTGCTAATCAACATTCATTCTTAAAAACTCGAAATCATTAAATCCAGCATTAGTAATTTTGTAAAATTTGCAACCAGTAGTATGCTTCAGAAATTTTCGGTCCTTCCTGTAGATAAACCATCGCTTTCCTACTCTTTATTTCCAAAATCATTTCTAATTGGTGATGAGCCTTTCAATATAACTGGACTTTCATAAATTTTAGTTCAACCCTTAGTTTCGTATCTGAGGATTTGTTTCGAGAGCATTCAAATAGGTTAGGTTAGGAAATATTAGAAGAACCCTGACGTGAGACCGGACTTGCGAGTTTCTCTTCGGGCCGTGAGCTGAGCGTGCGGCATCAGCAGCAAATTTGCAATATAGCTGAGCTCAGAGCTTGGAGGTCGCATGTAAATAGGTAGAATATTGAGACTACTGTTTGGACTGTTGGGACTTTCGTCATAGACATGTTAGTCATAGCGTAGTGGCAGTGCGAGTGCACCAACGACCAACGACCAACCACAACCAACCTACAACCTACAAACTGGGCTAATATATCTCGCAATCCTCCTAATCGCTCCCATATCATAAGAATTGTGATGGTGGATATGGGGATGACGATGAGATCCTATCACGAACCATGAAATAAATAGTTTTTTGGGGTCGAAAAACGTCGAAACTATATAGCAATCAACTCATGGTAATTAATAATATTGCAGCAATGCCATGATCTAATGATATCAGCATGAGTTAGCTAGACTAAGAAAATGTGCTCGTCCAATTTTCCTCCCCTTCTCAAATGCCTCAATTTACTAAGCCAACTAACTTAAATTGGTTTCAGTTACCTATCAAATGAAGCAGATACGAGTTAACTGACTACTAATCTACTACTACTAATCAAATGAATGAATGAATGAATGAATTTAATGAATCCATATCCAACAGATCAAATAGAATTAATGATAATGATGATGATGAGTAACAATGATGTAGACAAAACTAAACGATTTAGTTGTACAAGGAAAATTCTCTGGAGCCTGATCGTGATCATACTTATTCATAATTTCATAACTTTACAATTCATTTGAGTTAAAAAAATTGATGATCCAGTTATTTGAAAGCAGCCAGATAAAATTGAGTCATGTCAAGTATTCAGTATTCCTAATCAATCATACTGGAAATTACATAGCTGGTGGATAGGTATATTGGAATATGAGTTTACTCCTTTCCTCAGCCAAACGGCAAGTCCTTAGTTGTATCCATACCCATTTAAGCCTGTTAACTCCACTGACTCGAATATCGGTTACTTGCAGTCAGTGACTTGCAACAATACTAATCACTGGTTTTTAAGTACTTTTATATAAGTACCAGTTTGATTTTGAAAATTCTAAGCATATTCTATAGTAATGGATAGTGTGCTCCCTCACTACTCTCCACTCCACATCTGATTTTTACAGTGCCGTACACTTTTACCTGTGCTGGATGGGAGAAAAAGAGTTTCCCAAAATCCACGACCGGATTATTTACAGAGCAGCTCTGGAAATATCATACCCTGACCCTGAACGTTCATGACTGGCGAAATTTAAATCCTTTATATCGATGTGATGACTCGAAAAATCCAGATCTGTCCAGAAATCACATTTTCAGGAGGGGTCAGATTTTGACCCCTAACTCCCCCGGGGGTCATTTCCGGTAGGTGATCTTGGTGTCGTTGAACTCTTAATGACCTAAGCTATCGACTGGCATACCTTTTATTTTCAAATTCCGTCCACGCACAAGTAAAACCAAACCATGAACGGCATCCGGTCACCCCTTTCGCCTGGAAAAAGTCAACCTTTATTTTCACATAGTAACATCTAGAAAACGATATATCGTTGAAAAGCATTTTTCATGCAGATTTCAATTATGCATATTTCATTATGCTTTGTTAATTTGCTACTCACTACTTTACATTTTTAACCTTAAAACAGCTTGTTAGCAGACTTCGTAAACTACTACGAATGAATTCTCAAATTCTGCTTTCAACTAGACACACATAATATGTAGATAGTAGATAGATATATGTAGATGTAATAGCAAATGATGCATCGTTGAAAAGCACACTTCATGCAGATTCCAGAACTAGCAAAAACTATGGAAAATTAGCAAAAATTGGCAAAAAGTGACGAAAATTAAAAAAACTGAAATAGGCTTCTGCCTTCACAAGAATTTTATATAATTTGCATAATTTGCATATTTGTGTAATATAATTATAATTTTATATAAAACTAATCAAACGGACATAAAATGCTTCGTTCAAAATATGAACGGTACAGAGTCTTAGATTTTTTAAGTTCAAGCCTTCTGGGGCGTTTTGGAGCGTTTTTTTGGAGACGTCTGTACTTTGCTTTGTGTTGTCTTAAAAACGGATCAACAGTCAGGAAATGGATCCTGGACAGATGGATGAACTTGTAGCGCATTTGAGTCCATTAGTTAAGTTCGTAGATGGAAATTGTTTTTATAACTGATCACTGATCATGTTTACTGAACATGTTTATCGGAACAAAGAACAAACCGTCCCAGAGCTTGTCCGACAAAAAATCGCAAGTTGATAGCACTTTATTAAACAAGTAAATTACCCTAACAACTATCTGTTTAGGTAAATAGCATCATCCCCATATCTCTTAAACTACTACGAATTTTAAAATTGTGCTTGTTATCAATATGTAAGTTGGCTTGCGAATATGCTGCTGATATAAATTCATGGCCGAGCACATGGATACTTTTATCATCATCAAACGTTGTTTTTTCCTTAGCCATAGCTCAGACTACTATGCATCCAGAATTCCAGAATTCCAGAAACCAGATTCCAGATCCTCCTCAACTCCTCAACTTCTCTAATTCAACATTTCAACCTTTCGTCGCGTCCTCTCCCTCCCTTTATGATTGCTATTCCTTGACCAGCTTATCATAAGTCATGCTTACAGCTTATATGCTATGCATGCATAAACTGGAAAACTGGAATCTGTAACATAGACACATGTACAAATACAACCAATGATGATAAGGATACCCTGGATCTGGTCTGGATGGATGGATGGATGGATGGATGGATAACTGAGAGTGGTGATGGCCAGATAACCAGTTTGATTACAGCAATTGCATACAGATTAGACGTATCTACATATGCGTGGAGGCCAAACCCAATACCCAGCAATGTCTTTCCAAAGCACTTGTTACGTAACCTTACTAATCTGCTCTCTCTCCCATCAGAGTTTAACTTTGATGCGGAATGTGGAGAGGTTAATGAAAATCTATCGTCAGATCTTCACCAGTTTTACCAATCTCATTAGCTTCTAGTTACATAATACTCAGTTCAAGTTCTTTTGGATAACTAATTGTTTAAAATGACAGTATTTCATAGCAGTGAAATTGAGTAAACATGTGATTGGAATTGAGGAAATTGAAAGTTTTGGAGAGGCTGCCTATCTTTTCCTAGCACATCTTCTCATCAAGAGCTGAGAATGTCTGCGGCACTTTGGAGGCTATTTCCGCGTGTAGCAAGAGCATGTGGGAAAGTGAGCAAGCAGACAACTCCCAGGCACTACTACTCTCGTGTCACTGCTCTCGGGCTAAGGATTCATTTAAAAAATAATACGACTTACTTATTGGAGCAAAGCGCTGTGGGCGCTGTAGGTCTACGCTCATTTCATCCTTCTACGAAACAGAGTAGTCCAGTGATCCCTTTCAAGTTATCCGATATTGGCGAGGGGATAAAGGAAGTGACCATCAAGGAGTGGTTTGTAAAGGAGGGGGATCAAGTCAATCAATTTGATCAGATTTGTGAGGTCCAGAGTGACAAAGCCTCGGTGACGATAACCTCCAGGTACGACGGTACTATCAAGACGGTTCACTATGCTATTGACGAGATTGCTCTTGTGGGAAACCCGCTTGTGGACATTGAGGTTGATGTGAGTGAGAGGTCATCGGAAGGGGAGCAGGTGATTCAGGAAGGGGATGCGATCCAAGTAGGAAGACTTTCACCAGAGGAAAGTTTCAGCTTGCCAGGGGCCACCGCAGGCTCTTTTGAAAAGGCTCTTGCTACTCCAGCCGTACGGAGGATCGCGACAGAGTATAAAATCGAACTAAAAAATATCCAGGGAACGGGGAAGGATGGAAGAGTGCTAAAAGAGGACTTGCTTAATCATATAAATGCAAAGCAAGGAGAGATGGGTAAGCTGTCAGTGGCCAGACCCACTGAGATGCCAGGTTTGGTGAAAACTTCAGCAACAAGCGCAGCAGGGCAGCCCAAAGCGTCCAGTTCACAGGCCCCAGTTCCGTCGCCCGTCACGCCGCAACCGCTTACTTTCAGAAAGAGAAATGTGACAACGGAAAATGACAGGACGGAGACAATTAAAGGCTATACCAGAACCATGATTAAGACCATGACAACTGCAAATGTAAACCGTCAACCGAACTGGTAGTGCTCTCATGCCATGTTAGGGATTGTTGATGTTGGGTTTGAATTTTCCTCAATTCTCCCCCTATTTCCTATTTGTCTCATTCATCAAGTCAATACAACAAAAATGAACGACGGTTTCGAAAATATGAAACTGAAACTGAGCGGGTCTCTAAAAACATCAACAAGTCCAAAGTTTGGGCTCCTACCTAACTTAACATGATTGCAGTCCATGTTTTGGAAGTCTAACCAGTTTAAGAATGAAACATTTTCGTATTCTAGATCACCTTTTGCTTTGTTTTCAAAGGAAATACCCCATTTTGGCTACAGCGATGAGATCATCGTGACAGAGTTGATGTCGATAAGAAAGAGACTGAAGGAGGTTGCGGACAAGTACAACATTAAACTGACAATGCTCCCTTTCATCATGAAGTCGGCTAGTTTGGCTCTTGCTCAATACCCAATTCTCAACGCCACCCTCGACCTTCCAAACAACTCCATTGTTTACAAGGTAATTGAATTACCGTAATTCCTCCCCTTCCCAATCCACCCGAAAAAGTACATTGGCCCACTTACTCCAGTACTTGTATTTTGTATTTAATATTTTACCAAATACATTTTAGACATCCCACAATATCGGCATAGCAATGGACACAAGCCAAGGATTGATCGTGCCGAACGTAAAAAATGTGGAGAACAAGAGCGTCCTTGAGATCGCCTCCGACCTCCATAACCTGCACAAGTCTGCCATTAGCGGGTCTGTGAATCCGGGCGACTTGCGGGGTGGAACTTTCTCTATTTCCAATATTGGCTCGGCAAGAAAAAATATCTTCCAATCATTCCACATTCTACATTCTATGGTCATTATTTCAACATCTAAATCTTAAACTTTTTAATCCATTCCAAAACAGATCGGTGGTACCTACGCCCATCCAGTCATCCTACCCCCGGAAGTCGCTATCATTGCTCTAGGGAAAATTCAGACTCTCCCAAGGTTTTCCACCTCCGGTCAAGTAGTTCCTGTCCAAGTGGTCAACGCCAGCTTTTCTTGCGACCACCGCGTGATTGATGGCGCCACAGCAGCTCGATTCTCCAATCTTTGGAAATCCTATATTGAAGACCCCTCAACCATGCTTCTACATCTGCAGTGAACAAAATTATTCACTTCACGTCAATGCAACAGAAACTTTTTTGGTAAAAATTGTTTCCCTCTACCATCTACCACTTCTGAGCGCAGTGGATCATCCTTGGTTCTTAATGAATCGGCAGTTTTAATTATACAAATCAGCCCCCCAATTATTAGCATGGTATTCCTGTAATCTGCAAACGTAACAATAAAAAACACATATTGCAACCAATAAAAACCTTTATTTTCCCAGTCATTTTACCTTTTGCTCCAAGGTTGACCATTCATCTATCCAGAAAAGAAGCAGAAATTGGAACCAATGAGAATACAGAGGAGATTTTTTTGAGTTTTAATTTAAAATGGGAATGTTGGTAATAATAACAATTGAAAAGTTGATTTGTAATTTTTATGCAAAAAAGGAGTGGCTAATCAAATCACAAGAAATATTGGGAATGATATTCGACTAGAGTGAGCCTCAAAGCAATGAGAAGTTGAAAGAGACAAGAAAACCAAACCCGACATCGTAAATTTTAAACAGAATCAAAGATATGGAATGGAATGAAGAATTTATTTTAAAAAAATGGGAAAGAATCCAATCAAGCCCATTCTTTAAAGCCAGATAACGTGATAATTTTACAATTTCTGGATTCATCTCTATTCTCTGAATTACACAACCACCATGTCGGCCTTCCACATTTCGGCATTCAATTGCATTCATCAAAAATTGACATTATTGGGAAATGGGACACGTGGAGACACGAACAATGACTCGTTTCACTGAAGCGAGACGACCTGAGAGCGAGTTGACTGACGAGACGTGCCATTGAGCGGGTTGAACTTTTTTGTTCTACGAATATTTGCAGTAGCTTTGGCGAGGGCATACATTTAAAAATTATTTTATTGAGCAGTACTTAAGAAATAGTATCCGCTTCCTCGTTGTATACCGCGGATAGATAAATCGTCAACATTTTCAGAATAGTATAGTTTTCACTTAGAAGTGCAAGTGCGGTCAGACAAAAATTAGAGAAAATTTCCTCAATTATTTGTCAATCCATGCATGGGCATATTGAGCATCCCATTATAGAATTTTTAAATTTTATACATAGTTGACCCAGGTATAGTGTTACAGAAACAAAGTGCTCTACTAGACAAAGTTTTTATTGAAACAACATCAAAATGCACA
>JAQGAH010000922.1:0-21719 GCA_034696885.1 Lepidocyrtus paradoxus | reverse complement strand
TCGGAAAAAGTACCATGTCCAGTTGATTTTCCTTAGCTGATATTTCAAAAAGTATTGAGTTTTTGGCAAAATTTTATAGAAAAAAAGTTGCTCAGAATTTGATTCTGAGTCGATTGGTATAAAAAAATTGGAGGGTCGGTTGTCAAAAAAATTTTATCAAAAAAAAATTCTATGTTCAAAAACAGTGGCTCCCGAGATGTAAAATTCAACCAAACAATCTACAACCACCACCACAGAATGAAAAAAAAAACAAGCAAGACGGCAACCCCCACCATACATTTTCATGCATCGGCACCAGATACACGAAATACACAAGCTATATACTGTACAAGGGTTCGTCATCATCATCACCAGCCTCAGCAACTGTGAAGGCCGTCATCATCATCATTCATCATCATCATTGGCTGTATTTACCTCGCAACCTTTGCTATGGATATGAAAGTTACGTCCATCAGATACATCCCATACCTCCCCATAATTGCCATAGCAGCATACAGGGGAATGGGGAAGTTGGTTCTCTTTTGTTGGTTTAGCTACATTAAAGGGACGGAGTCTTGATCGTAGGCCTATCCTCCCCATGCTCAGCTCTCACAAAAGAAGGAGAAGAAGAGGAAAACATTGTGTGGGGATGGATGCAGATTGAACTGGGGAAGACTATGACTAGGAGAGATAGTTTACATAATTTACATAAAAAATTTTAACTGAATAATAAACAAAAATATAAGGATCGTTATGCATAATATAGGATAAGGTAAGCTCAAGCTTAATTATAGTTAAGACGTAAGAGTCCAAAGATACTTTTTGTACAGTTTCATGGTTTTAACTACGAGTTTAGTTTGCTGTGTGGGATGTTTTTTCCTTGCGTGGAATAAAGGACAAAGCGAGTTATTTATTTTTGTATGTTGCTCATGCTGATATCGCGTATCGATATCATGCAAAATATGATAAGCATAAATAAATAGGAAGGAATAAAATAAGGCGTATATATATATTTTTTTTTAAATTATGAATTAAAGTTTAATATTCATATTAAAAGACGGCAGGATGGTGGTGAGGAGGATTGATGTTGGTTTGATGATAAGGTATGGAGGAGGTTGATAAGCAAGTTTCATTGTGTTAGGTTGTGTTTAGGAAAGAGTGAGTTTGTCGTGGGCAGTGGGACTAATCAAGCTGTTGATTATTTTAGTGGTCGTAGTCACCCTCATATCCTCGCTGAGGCCTAGAAGGACCGTCGCGTAGCATTGTAGCCCATTTGATTGTAAAAAAATTACAAGATATTCAGGTGCAGGTGTAGCTAATTAAGTTGGCAAACTGTCGTCCTCCTTGTCCATTGATAACATGTCGGCTGAGGATCAGGACTCGGATTGTGATATTGAAGATGAAGATTATGACAACTACTACCTTTCCAACGAGGAGGAGTTGGATATAGGGGATTGTCGGAAAGATCCAGAAAGCTTCCAGTACGAATGTCTCAAAGTGGAAGAGGTGGAAAAGCTCCTCAATGAGTTGGTGGAGCTCCTGTCCCTGGAAATCAATGTAAGCTTTTGTTGTTCCGCTTGTGTAACATGTTATCATGGCGTAGTTTTGTCAGTTTGAAGTTTTGAAAATGTATTTTGAGAAAAGTGAAGGCCAAAACTTAAATTTTGCTGACCACTTTTAGATTTTCATCAAGGTGACCCCATCCTTGGCGAAGTTACTCCTACACACGCTTGGTTGGTCTCTCAGTGAAATCGTTGCAATGTTTCAAGCTGATGCCCATGGCACGCTAGTAAATGCAAAGGTGAAGCCGGCCAACAACAACGTTCCAAAACCGCTTATGTCTCACCAGCCCCCCTCGTTAAATAACAACAACCCGATGTGTCCAGTGTGCTACGCCCACCAGCCGGTTGAATATTTCAAAGCTTTGGCATGCGGCCATCAGTTTTGCAAAGAATGTTGGAGCACTCACTTTGAGGTTCAAGTTATGGAAGGAGTTAGCACAAGTTCGTAATCATTATTATTAAAAATTAAATTTGCACTTATGTAATTCACTCGTAAGGATTTGTTAGAAATCATTTTTTATATACGATGTTGTTACATTTGTTTATGTATGTGCAGCTGTTGGATGCATGGGACAAGACTGCATTGTTCTAGCTCCTGAAGACTTTGTTCTTGCTCTCATTACCAAGCCAAATATACGAGAAAAATATCAGCGTTTCGCATTCAGGGACTATGTTAAATCTCACCCACAACTTAGGTAAGCATTAGCAAATAACATATGTCATATGCATAAGAACCGTAAGAACTGAATTGGCAATGTCGGAGAGCAGAACACATACACGGCAAGTTCACGGCAACCCACTGATAGCTCGACAAGCTTCATTCAAGTCGTTGACGCGCCATGAAATAGAGCCCGCCTCATTTTTAGTGTGAATCAAAAAAGACTGAAATGGAAATCATGTAAATAAACAATATGAATTTGTATCTACCTTTGAGATGAGTGGACCAAAAAATGATCCTCACAATTGACAAAGGTGCGTTCCCGATGTGAGCTACATTTTGGTAAGATTATTGTTTAAATAAACCCTAATAGGGTTCCAAGAAGAAACAAACATTTAAAGAATTACCGTTAACAGTTCATAGTGTTATGTAAATACAGCAATGGAACAAATTCTTTTGTTGAATGTAATTCAAGAAATCTTAAGCTAGACCAAAACGGTAACTGATCTTACATAAACAACCAACCTCCTCATACAATTTTCTCCATTGAATGTTTAATAATGTTTATCGTAAACTTTCTTAAATTAAAATAAAATTAAACATTTTGGTAATAGTGCTGTGGAAGTTAGCTGACCGATAATCAGTGACAATGAATGCCAAGTTATAGTTTATGTATCATGATTCTGCTCTTCAACTGTCAACTATCTCTAACTGCGCGAATGTATTTATAAGATTTACAATGGATAATTAATGATTTGCAGATTTTGCCCTGGACCTAACTGTGATATCATAGTTCGCTCCAAAGAGCCCATGGCCAAGAGGGTTGTATGCTATCAGTGCAAGAGTAATTTTTGGTGAGTTCAGTCTAAAAAGGAACAACCTTATCTACTCAGGAAGGTTATTTCAAATCTTGTTAATATAACTGCTTTCTTTCCCCTCTTTAGCTTTAGATGTGGAACTGACTATCACGCCCCGACAGATTGTGAGACTATCAAGCGCTGGCTTACCAAGTGTGCCGATGATAGTGAAACTGCCAACTACATCAGCGCTCATACTAAGGATGTACGTTGCTATGCTCCTTTTTAAACTCCATAATATACCGAATTCAAATAATTATATATTAATATTATTTGTTTTTCAGTGTCCAAAATGTCATATTTGTATCGAGAAGAATGGCGGCTGTAATCATATGCAATGCTATAACTGCAAGCATGATTTTTGCTGGATGTGTCTGGGTGACTGGAAGTCCCACGGCTCAGAATACTACGAATGCTCAAGATACAAGGAAAACCCTAATATTGCTTATGAATCAGTTCATGCCCAGGTGAGTCTCAAGTCAAGAAATATAGTGGACTACGAATTATAATGAGCATTTTTCGTCACTAATGAAAATAGTCAAATTTATTGCATGCTTTCACGAATTTATTAGTATAATCTAATCAAATCACTAATCTAAATATCGCTTATGATTTGTTCATGCTCAGGCTCGAGAGGCGTTGAAAAAGTATCTCCATTATTACGAACGGGTAAGTCATTGATCTGTTAGAACAAGGAAAGTAGTAACCCCAGTGGATTAAACCAAACTTATCGTTAATGAAAGTTTGGTTAATTCATGAGTATTGGGGCCATCTTAATTGATTTGTCTACAAGATTTTGTAATTTTGTAACTGTATTCTGTGTATATCAGTGGGAAAATCACTCCAAAAGTCTTCGACTAGAGGAGCAAACCCTGCAGAGGATTAAGGATCGAATTGAAGCCAAAGTAAATTTTTTGCAGAGCTCTCTGTATTACTCTTACTTTACGCAATATGACGTGCAATCATAAATTAATCCGTATAGTGTCTATCATGGATGGTAGTTTGCACGGATTATTGTTGACCCATTAAGCGTATCATCAGAATTGTATTAACAATAATTACTAACTATGATTCTTAATCTTGTAGGTTATGGAGTCCTCGGGAACTTGGATTGACTGGCAGTATTTGATTGATGCTGCCAATTTACTGGCGAAATGTCGCTACACTCTTAAGTATACATACCCTTATGCGTACTACATGGAATCGGGACCTCGAAAGGAACTTGTAAGTTCGTTTATTATTATGGTCAGTCGGATTTTATTCAATTCATTTTATATTTATTTATGAATCAACTATGATTACGATGATTAAAATGTGAATCCCTCCTATCATTCCAGTTCGAATATCAGCAGGCTCAACTGGAGGCGGAGATTGAAAACCTGTCTTGGAAAATCGAGCGGGCCGAGACCACAGACCGTGGTGACCTTCAAAATCAAATGGATATTGCAGAAAAAAGGAGAAGCATCTTATTAAAAGACTTTTTAGAAGTATAGTAATTGTAATTGTATATTATCTCTTACAAACTACTACTTGCAGTTCTATCTCTCCAAGTAAATCACTGGTAATCTAGATATTTAAGCTAAGCATAAATAAGTATATATGTTTAAAAAAAATCATGATCCCAAATAATGTCCTTGTCGAAGTTAAAGTAAGAGAAGAGAAAAAATACAGATTCCAATGTTCGCTGTAAAAGGAAAAAATATTATTTTATTTTCATCTCATTGAGCTAGTTATATATAAATGATGAGTAATTGTATTGTGTAAATACAAAAATAATAAACCGGATAATTCAGTCAATAAACAAAATAATTGCATAATTGTAAAAATTCATATTTGTAGTATTTATTTAGTTTATTATTACTACATTTGACAAAATAATCATTGGTAATCATTAATTTCCTGACTCTTAAAAATGTTGACAGGGCTCGTTAATTCTTAAGCTATATTCATTCATTTTGATTGTTCTCAATGTTCAAGTTCATAGAACTACTCTTAAATAGAACATAAAAAATTTAAAAAATCTGGATTTGACCCGATTCCAGTAACTAAATTGACTAACTACATATAACTAACTATCCTAACATAGACTTAGCATATACATATATGTAGTAAAAATATTTTTTCTTCGGGGTACATTGGATTCATTTAGCTATAAAAAATAATGGAACATCTTTTGGAAAGAGCTGAGATTATGCATTTAAATAATAAATCACTAATTCCAATGCGGCTCAAGTTTAGCAGGATCCCTTTTTCCTTTTTTTAGGATTGGGCGGGCCGCTAACTAAAACGAACAATGAATCACAAGAGTCATCAGAGCTGCAGCTGCTGCTGCTATCGTTGGCGGAACTGGGGGATGCCTCTCTTTCTTCTATCTTCTGTCCCGTCCTTTTTAAGTAGTTTATAAATTCTGGAGGTGGACGTTTCATAATGTCTACTAGTTCCACTCTAGGAAGCTTAATTGCCCCTGCAAACTGCCGCTTTAGGTATGAAGTCTTGGTCATGTTTGGGGGAAGCTTTAGAGTATGATGGATCGGTTTAATCCTCTTCACGACCAAGCGGGCTGGCTTGCATTTGTTCAGCAGATGAAAATTCTTCTCCTTGACTCCTAAACAAAAAGAAAGAGAAATGTTGTCAAACTGGATATTCATGTTATTACTACGTTAAATCATTAAGACTTTTCACTGAAGTTATGAGTGTTGTGACACATCAAGAAAGAGTAAAAAACAACAACAACTTTTTTCAATCCCTTTCCTCCTACAGTCCTACTATTGATAAGACTAATCAGACTTTCATTATAACGACTTATCAACAGTGGGAGTTTAGAATGTCTTTGAAAATAGTTACGAATTCGTCTACTTTTTTCTAGTTTAGACATGTGATACTTACCAATGCCAATGACCAATTCCTGTAACCGCTCTTCTCGTTGCCTCCTTCCTAAAGTGAACATATGAGGATTTTCAGAATCCTTTGCAATAATTTTCTTCATCACGTTAGGATATTCTTTTTCTGGTTCTTTCTTGTAACCAGAGCGGGGACGGCAGTCTCTTTCATACGTAGGTGGAAAGGTCTTATCCGCAAATCCCTCCAACTCCTTGACCATCCTCTGACCACGATCCGATGTCAGTGGGATCATCGGATTATTGCGCACCGCAGCCAGAACTTTGGTGCGCTTAGGGATTCTTCGAATAGGTCTTCCTGGAGGAGCAACCACAGATAGAGGGGGAGCTGCAACTTGTACTATAGCTGGCTTCGTGTGAGCATCCAGTTGAGATAGAGGTATCATTCCGAATCCGCTCATAAAGTCCTGAAAGTATACATCATAGTTCTCATGTAACCTATTCACAACTAGATTGATAAACTTAACAGTATTATTGTAGTCATCTTTAGCGTTATTATTACCTCTTTAGTAAGCTCAACTTTAGGCCCTTCAGGACACTGCTTCTCATGCTCCTCCTGAAAAATAACAAAATGTGTTGAATACATTTACTGAAGTATAAAAAGCATAAAGCGCATCACACTTCTTCCACAATAAAAAAGAAACTACTTTTCACAAATGAAATATTTTTAACTCACCGTGCAAAACTCTGCGTAACGGAATTCCTTTGCGCAATATCTGCACTTTACTGGAGACTGCTCCACCACCTCATCCTCGATCTCAAACAGCTTCCGCTTGCTACCCTTCTTGGCCTTAACTCTACCCCAATTGTTTTTTGCTGCTCTTTTTGCCGGTTTAGGCTTGACTTGACTTTGTTTGGAGCCAGTGGACGAACACCGAGTACGGTTAGAGCGGACAGAAACGCCAGATCGAGAGTCCTCATTACTATTCTCTCCCACCTTAAGCTCACCAACTTCAAACACTGGTGTCTTCTTGTCGTCTGTCAACGACCGCTCCCGGAGCTTTCGATTAGTGATGGAGTCGGAGTCGTATGTCTACGAATTGAAATGAGTGCAATACAAAATTAGCAGTTAGTTTAAACTCAAATTAATTTAGATTCCTGAACAAACAGAAAGGAAGGTGTTGTTGAAAACAAAAGTTGTGCACTTACAAGCGTATGATGGTCGACAAATATTAACGTCCGTTCATTGAAGTCGACAATCCTCCAGGAGGTTGCGTCATCTGAAACCTTTCGAAGGCTAAATTGGTTTTGCTTACTAGCCATTTGCTTCCCAATTGACAAAAGGGCAGTCACCCCGTGAGCATGGTAGCAGGCTTTGACAAGGGCTACCAAAGACAACCTATACTGTCCCTATATTCAAAATATTAATAGTAAACATTCAAAATCCAAATATATTCAATTTGTATTGCATAAAAATCTACACCCATTTAACTACAAAATAAAATAACAATATTTCTTGCCTCATTTCCCTTTTGGTTCCCCAGAGTAATAATACCCTTCGGTACAAGGAACCTATCGTGAGAAATGTTAGCTGGCCACCAGCTTGGAGGGGGATTACGGTAGCCCTTTGCCGTAGTGGGAAGCTCTGTTCCATCAATGCTTTTGTACATGAACGCAATGAATCTTCTGAGCTCCTTCTAAAAATGTAAGATCAAATGAAATGCCCATTAATTGCTACATGGTAATTTCAAAATACTTGAGGGTAGAGAGTCGGAGGACGTCAATTTTAAAAAAATAGAAAAAAAAACAACACATTTCCCGTAAACTCAAAAATTCATAAATGACATTATTCACCATTCACTTACCAAATTCATTCGACTATAATCTGCTGGAGACCCATTGGCAAAAGGAACTGGCAAAGCGCAACTATAGCCTTGCAAGCCATGAGGTCCTTCTGATGGCTTCTGACTAGTCATTCTGATTCTGATTGTATTTGGATCTAAAAGTAAAAATAAATATAATTTTTGTTATCATTTTATTTCCATACCCCTCACAAGGTGGGACCTGTGTTAATTGATGGACGTAAAGATGGTCAATCAAACTCGCCATAAATAAATTGCCATGTCACAACTATTAGGAACAATTAGTTTAGATAAATGACTAAATGAGATTGGCATTGACAATTCGACAAATGGTCAAAAGCTTCCAATTCTTGTTTGGATTGCATGATTTTTGTAAAACATTAGGAACTTCTCTCCACTCACCTAATTGTTTAAGCCCCGTCAACGGTTTCATTAAGGCAACTTTCGATCTCTGGTTATTTGTTAGTAGAGTTATTTGGTTCATTTCATTAACATAATACAGCCAATCTCTTGATTTATTTCGTTATTAAAGTTGTGTTGGGCAAAAGGCAGTGAGAATAAACATTCACAGGTATTTACACCAGAGGAGATATTAAAATGAACTGGGCGTCAATTATATCATCAATCAATCAACTGAACATATTATGGCCTGATCGTGATCTTTATCATGCCAATCAAAAAGAAAGTTCCAAAACTACAAATTGAAATTTTGAAACATTTTCAGTATTTACCAATTACATGATTTACATGATTGATTACTTTTTAATAATTGAAAAAAGTCAGATAACTTCTTTAACTGACATTAAATACCAAGTTGTCAAATACTAACCTCGCTCTAATTTATAAAAAAAGTAAGATAAATGCTTTCAACTTTTGACAGTCTTCCACTTTAGCTACATCCTAAATGTCACTTGAAACTGAAAACTTATACGAATCTTAAAGAAACTAACGATTTCCATGAGGAACGGTGCTGGAACATGAACCAGTTTCCACCTCCACCCACTCCAACTGAATCTCTTGAAGGGATACGAATCCAGAGAAACATCAACATCTCAACCTCAAGTGCATTGACAAAAGAGCACATTTCTATCATGATATCAGTTTGAGGGAAGACTTTTGTACTCGAGTGAGTAGAAGTGAAAAATACAAAGCGGGCAAATAATGTGAGTGTGAGTCAGGCAGTGGTCTATTATAGTGCGGAGAGCTTTCGCTCGACTACATTTTCAATGCACCCAATTGTAGGACGCGGATGGATTATGGAAGCAGACAAAAAGGGAGGCAGGACAGCTGAAGCTGTTGTTGGAGATGACTAAGGAATAGAATGAAGGAGAGGATAGCGAGCGGGTTCGAACTTTTTACTAGGGTTTGCATTTAGGAGAGAGCAAATAACTGCTTCGTGAATATGGCTATTTATACTATGGGGAGAGGGCCGGGATGTAGAGGCGAGTGAATTTGCCTATCTGGTAGTGGAATGGAACGTAGAGATGGGCTTCTAGTTGAGCTCAATTTGATATGATGATGCTGTTGTTATACCTTTCGGTTCACTGACTGACGCTTTGAAAAGGCAGTATGCATGATGAAGTAGTCGAGTAAGAAAAGAATGTATACCAAAGGTAAGGTATTCTGCTCGACTGCTATCTTGCAACCAGCAGCTTGATAGATAAACAGGGTTGGGTTTTTGGAAAGAGGACGCCATGACAGCTACACTATTAAATGGGCTGAATAATAAAGCAAGATGTTTCAATAGGAAAAAATAGATGTATTTGAAATAACTGCTAATAATGCAGTAAAATCCTAAAACTGTACATAAATGATTCATTTTAGCAACTTAAACACACAAATGGTCGTAAAAGGAGAATTGGAGATCCGAAGAAATCTAGTTTGAGGGTCACAACCCCAGGTCAAAATATACAAAACCAACAGAAGTACCTGCAGAAGCCATCTATCGACAAAAATTGCAACATCATGGCTACTGACAAAACAGCAAGAGAAACAAATGCAAGAAGGACACGCATTGGATAAGTTACCGATATTATTTGTAGCTAATTTGAAATTGGTATTTCAAGTTATGATTCATTTTGAGTAATATCTCTAGCAATAAGTCGAGCATCAATGACGATTTAATACTTGCGCAAGTAGTTACGAATTTAAATGTAATCTTTTCAATTTGAATCATTCTCGGCTAAAAAGTACTAATTTATTGACATTAAAATTCCCAAAATTGATTCACCAGTCAAATGGAGCCTATAGTTCAACGTTGCTAGATATTGTTGAATTTTTTCAACTTCTGAATTGTGGTAAAGGCACATTTCCATATCTTTTGCATTAAAAAATATCACATCCGCTGATAAAGGAAAGTAAGTAGCGTATATGTATCGATCCTCTGCGACCACAATATGCCCAACCTTGCGCTAAAGCAAGAAACAAGATTTTCAAGCATACTTGAAACTGTAGCTGTAGCATATACTTATAAGCGTCGGTCTACGGTGATCGATAACAGAGTCATAAACTTACCCTTCAGTCTTTTTGAGTGATGATATGATAGCTAAAGGTATTCAGTAAATACAGCATTCGGACGGATTTTAGATAAGAACAGCCACTGAATTTTACGAGATTTATTATTTACTTTTGTGGGCTGATACTTACAAAAAGGTTGTTAGTTTTTCCTTCTGGGTTATTCCGTTTTCCTTCTAAGTCATTCAGTTTTTAGGTTAGGTCAGGTTAAGTCAGGTTAGGTTAGGTCTATTGGCGATTTGGATCAACATTAGGTTACATTAGGTTAGGTTGGGTTGGCCCTATCGACGATTTGGTTACAATTGGTTAGGTTAAGACTAACGACGTTAGGTAATCTTAGGTTGACATTGTTTTCAAATTCAAGTTTTAATATCCATATCATAAGATGGAAAATTTATGTAAACTATATTAACCTTGCAATGTACTTCTGTGTTTTCACTAATTGTCTGCATAAGTAACTGACTTAGCACTTAAAATAATTAGTGCAAAAATTGGTAAGCTTTTAGGGTAAATTATATTACTACACAAGGAAAATGTTGTTTATATTTTAAATTTCAAACTTTTATCGAAAAATTTGCTAATTGCGGCAATAATTATTTTAATTGATAAGTCAGTTAAATGGCCATGTACCAACTTATTTAATACACAGGGGTACTCTGCATGCCTACTATAGTGTAAGTTTTGGTTTTTAGCATTTTCGGACAAAATTTAGAATTTACAATGTTACAGCATGCATGCACCTATTACTTTTGACTCTACAAATATAAGAATACATATATGAACAACCCTGTATTATAATTACTCCGCTAATTGCCTTAACATTTAGCCTCATAACTTTTGGCCCACTCGATTTACCTTTCATCGTTCCACCGATATTCTATTAAGTTTTGTTGGCTTTATATACACTTCTGTTTTCAATGCAGCTAAATTATGGGGATGGAAGTTATGAGCAATCAAATTTAACCTACAATTGGGTAAATTTGTTGAAAAAAAATTTTCTTTTTGATTGCATTCAGCTAACTATTTAGACTCATGTTACAAATGGTATATTTCACTAATTATGATTACTTTCACTCATATGACCCTAATTGCTCTAAAATAGTTAAATTTGTTTAATGCATAACTTACAAATCTTAGTGGCTATAGCATACGTATAATCTTACGCAGGTCTCTAGTTGGAATTTCAAAAATATGACCTATTTCATTTCACGTGATATAAGTCTGATTTCATTCTTCGACTGATACATACACTCTCACTAAAATGAATATCATCTCGATCTTCAAATTGGTAGAATTATCAACATCGCCAAGCAAAAATTCATTAGAAGGGTACAAGAAAAGCGCTTAACTATCACAGTGTATGGCCTAGAAAAACCTAGAAGATTTCACCGAAAAATCACAACAAACGTTTTTGGATCCTTAACGACTAAGAATCTTGTATTTTTTATGCTGCCAAAAATTGAACTACAACTACCAAAATCATTTAAATACAACCGTCAAAAATTGTAATGAAACCGTCAAAATCAATTAAAATACAACCGTCAAAAAATGGAACTACAACCGCCAAAATCATTTGAAATGCAACCGTCAAAAAATTGTAATAAAACCGTCAAAATCATTTGAAATGCAACCGTCAAAATTATATGAAATGCAACCGTCAAAATCATTTTAAATACAACCGTCAACAAAATGTAATAAAACCGTCAAAATCATTTGAAATACAACCGTCAAAAAATTGTAATAAAACCGTCAAAATCATTTGAAATACAACCGTCAAAATCATTTGAAATGCAACCGTCAGAAAATTGTAATAAAACCGTCAAAATCATTTGAAATGCAACCGTCAGAAAATTGTAATAAAACCGTCAAAATCATTTGAAATACAACCGTCAAAAAATTGAACTACAACCGTCAAAATTATATGAAATGCAACCGTCAAAATCGTTTTAAATACAACCGTCAAAATCAATTAAAATATAACCAAAAAATTGAACTACAACCGTCAAAATCAATTAAAATATAACCAAAAATTTGAACTACAACCGTCAAAATCATTTGAAATACAACCGTCAAAATCATATGAAATACAACCGTCAAAAAAGTAAACTACAACCGCCAAAATCAATTAAAACATAACCTCCAAAACATTGAAATAAAATCTTCCAAAAATTTGAAATACAACCCCCAAAAAATTTAAACAAAACCTCCCGAAAAATTGTAATACAACCGCCAGAAACATTTGAAACACATCAAGTTGTTTTATATCTCCTAACCTAACCTTTTCAATCATTCGTGAGGAACAAAATATTTTAATATTTAATTTAAATCTATTGTTTGAAAGCTTGACCCTAACATAAAGGGCTTACTTTTTTTGCCCATCATGCAATTCGTTAAAGATAATCTTAATTTAACATCTGAATACAGAATGCAGCCTTAGTACATATTTTTCTCTAAACTGACTACTTTTTGGTTAATTAATTGTTTCCCTATCAAGTATTTTAAGAAACTTAAATATAATAATAATTAAGTAATACTTACCTTGTACGCTGATTGAAGAATTTGAACTACACAACTTTACTTCCACCTCCAAGTTTTCACTGCACTGTTAGCTGAGAACGAAAGGAACTTTCCGTGGTTCTTCCACCGCGACTTTCTATCAACTGATGGTCTGTTCTAGAATGTGGTGCAGCTATATAGTCACGAACGACGCAGTTACGCTCACCACGAAACTGTCCGCCTCGACCTATCCTTCACGTACTAGCGCTATGCTTTTTGCTCGATGATGATAGTTGGTGAAGAAGGAGCAGAACTGCTTTATTTATAGCCAGACAACAGAACAGACCTCGCTCGCTCACCACATCCCTATTACCTCAACCTCTCTTGAAAGAGAAAAAGTCGAGTGAGTCGAGTCGCTCGACTCTATCAGCTAGGCGTAGATAACTCACAGATATTTCACTACTTCTTAGCTATTCTGTACACACACGGTAACTTTTTAGCTATTCTGTAGTTCCGCAGGTTCTTTACTTTTCTCTGTAGATGTCACTTGAAGTATCAAATTATTTTTCACCGCTTATTTTCGGAAGATAATGATCATGCTTAAGTACGAAAATTGACAAGAAACTTCATTTTACTCCTTTCCAGTTACTAAAATTGGTAGGTTGTAAAACAAGGATGAAACAAACAAAACATTGTCGTTCAGAAAAGGGTTGAATCAAAGATAAGGATATTGAAAATTCTCAAAGTGACACTAATTAACCAAAAAAATTACGGTCACACGCCCAAATAATAGCCCGATATTGAGTTCCTTAACTTCGGTAATTGGACGAAAAACGGTGTGTATATATTTGACAGCGAAAGGGAGGAATTACTGTATGAAATGAAAATCTTGGAATGAGGTCTGGTCCGCAATTCGTTGCAGTGAAATGTAAAAGGAAAATGTGAAATAAATCTAAAAACACCCAGCATAAGCATATACCCAGCTCGAAACAAGCCAAAACAATTCGTGATATATGGAATTTGTTATTTTTCAGTTTTCAAGAGATTAACATCATAAAATTCATATCTCGAATGCTGCATTCCAAAGTGGTTTGTTCATCATCATTCTTGAGCGTATAGGATAATAATATTGTCATGTCAGCTTTGTCCTGATTCATCATAACTGGAAGCAAGATTTGTGTAAGCAAAAATGCTTCTTTGTCTTGGTCGTCGCATTCTTTGGAATCGCTTTTCCTTTCTCACATCTTGTAACCACTAGTCTTACGCTATATGCATTAAGAACCACTTAAAAGATAAACAAAACTCGAAGATGAAATTGAATGCTTTGAGAGCTTGTGAATGTGAAAAGTCGTCATATTTGCGGAATGATTTACCACACCATACACCATATAGTTTTTGGAAATATATGAATAGAATTAAATGATCCATAGAGTTTGAGATGATTCGTAAGAATATTACTTCTAAGACAATTTATTCACTTTCCGATTTTGAGAATCAGCCTTGGTATAAAATATATAAATATCATGTGTTTTCGAGTACAGGATTGAAGAAGTAGATAGTATGATTTAATGACAACGAGTTAGAAAAATTGTTCAATTTTGTTTGACATGGAGAGGAAAATAAAATCGTTATGCTTGGATTCAGTCGCAGTGTAACACACTTTGTAAATCATCTGGTAAAGTCTTGATAATTGATTCCACGTGACTTCTTAGCTTTTCTCGGACGTCGGGCTTTACTGGGAGATTCGTTTGAGCAATTTGTTCCCTTAGCCTGAGAATCAAGTCCACCGCTTCCACTTCGTCCCTTCCAGATATCCAGCTTTGAATATCCTGCAAGAGAACATTGATTTTATTAATTATCATTATCGAAGTAATATGCACCAGGTCTCTAGAGCAGGATATTAAAAGGGAGATTTTGGAGGAGATTTATTTTATGTTTGTCCATGTCCTATCTTGTCCTTACCGAATCCGACATAATTTCCAAATGCAACGCTTGAAGTTTCTCAGCAGCCTCCCTATACCTCATATTATACCACTCGGAAAAATTTATGGATCGGAAGAACTTTTTATAGAGTCCTGACCAGTCCCCTTTGATTCCAGTGGTGAGCTGTGGGCCGGATATGTCCAAAGTTGCTAGAAACTCTTCGGGATTGAATGGCCTTGGTAATGGGGCAGACTGAGAAAGTGGACAAACGATCAAATCAAATAATTAGTACTTTTATCCATATCTCCAAAGAATACTACTTAGACGTTTACAAAATGTTCATGGTATTAATTATGGCCTATGACTATGAGATGAGCTTAGTAAAAGTTACCTTGCAAGGGCAGATATTCTTTTGGAGAGGCATCAAGCTTGCCAAGTATCGTTCCAAAGGAATCATGAAACTTTCGGTAAGTTCGAGCAAATGCTTGCGTAAAATCACTGTTTGAACTTCCGCAGGACGTTGAGATTGCATTCCCAGAACTATCTTCTTCAGCAGTCCTTTATCCTTTTGCAAGAACGGTCTTTAGAAAGAAAAAAAAACAATCTGCTATTCACAACCGAATTTCTCACGGTTCTCTACACATGACTGTCAAATATTTATAACATGTCTCACTTGTAACTTGTATATACTCCAGGTTGAGAGTCCAGCAATTTAAAATTACTAGCCTTTTTAAGTTTCCCTATATTTACCCCTAAAATACACAGGTTAACCAAGGATATATTTGTTAGTTATTGCCTTTAAAATCAATCAGTGATTGGTTTTGGTACTGGACTATGATTAGTAATTTTTACCACATGTTTCTCCCATTCTGATCACATGGGGCCAATGCTGCAAAGTTTTGGCGAAGAACGGATTGGTAACTCCTAATATAACTGGAGGCGGAGGATTCGACTTCATTGTATATTCCTTGAAGTCAGAGTCATGAATGGTAAAATACGGACGGTAGTCGGCGCAGTAGCGTAAAGGAAATATCATACTGTAAAAAATAAGGAAAATTATATATTTCATTTCTCATTTTGGATCTTTTCAAAGTACTATATAGTTGGAGCGGTTGGCTGAACAAAGGAATTAAAATAATACCTGAGAAGAGCATGTACTGTATTGGCACAAGTGTCAGGTAACGGAGCCATTACAACTATGGGCTCCGCAGTTATAACAAGTTCCCAGAGTAAATGCACATGTGATAAAACTGGTCGAAGAGCTTGGAACAAGTCTGCTTTATGAACGGACGGTATGGTTGTCGATATTTTCGAGCCGAAGGAAGTATCGATTTGAGTTGTGGTCACTGGAGATCCATTATTTAGGCTGTTCATTGTCGGTATCGTTATCTACAATTAATACAGAAACAATCCTTTCGTTAATTTTCTCGTATCACAATACCCCAAAATAGAAACAGCTCAAAAATGTACTTGTATTTGTTATGGCTAATTCGGAAGACATAATAAATTACCCGTAAAACGGTGCTTAAAAATGGCAAGTTCAGCATTTGACCTGGCGCGGGGGTAGGCCACATGTAGATATTATGACAGGCGTCACTTATCACATCCGGTCCTTTCTCGAAAAATTCCGGGGCAAGAATGTCAAGCATTTGAGTGAAGAGATTCAAGAAGGGGAATTTTGAAAGTATTACTACCGACTGAAATGAAAAATATAAAACAATTTAGCTTCGTTTACTTTGTTTGGTCCATGTAATGTCATGAAATGAACAACGACTTGAATTAGTTTGTTTTCTCACTTTCTGAAAATAGCCCCTGCGCAAGGTCGGATCCTTAACTTGGCGAAAGTATACATATCCTAAAATATAATTATAGTCAACTTGCAGGGCCGGAGGACACTTGGAGTTATATATTTTGCTGAACTGGGGGCACTCCATCATGTCCAGCTTTGATGGGGAGTGTCTGATTCGAAAATGAAACTGGGTGTCTCCCATACAACCAGAGTTGGAGTCGGGGAAGGACAAGTAACATATATTACTCCGTTCCGCTTCTGTCAGTTTTACGTGAGGTGGGAACAACATCTGCAAAGAAAATGATGACAATCAAGTTGCTTCCACAAAAAATGGGACACATATAGTCAAGTTCAAAATCATTTTTTATAACCGTCACGTATTTACCTCCAGAGTTTGCCCCAGCTCAAGGTCAAATGTGACCACGGCCATGCAGTGGATCCAGTCTCGGAAGCGGTCCCATGGTAAAATGAGATCCATTTTTTGTTTGTCGGAATTCCAATGTCAATTCCTTAGATCACCACCTTCGTTCTTATCTTCATTCAGTTCAGGTATAAGCTATTCGTAATAATTTGGTTCTTGGTTTACTTCAAATATTTAAAAAGGATTTGTTTGTATAGGAAGAAAGTGGAGAAAGTTATGTTGCTAGGTTGGTTGTTGTCATATATACGTATAATTATACTGATTATCAGATTTATCATCAGTATTGTTGTAAGGTACTAAATTACACTTTTCTCCTCTCAATAATATCAGATTTAACAAGGACTATTCCGTGTTTAGAGTTGCTAACTTCACTAAAACATGATTAGAAAAATAGTTGATTTGTTTTTTAAAAGTCATCCCTTTAATTCTACATTTTTCAACAGATGAGTTGATAAGTCAACTTGTTTCAGTATCTTTGTCACTGACTATGACCATAGAGTTGGCTTCCTGAAAGGGCTGCACCAGACTTGATTGAGGTTTGCTCATGGGATCTTAATCTTGACACGTGAAGTAATTGGTACATTGTAAATATTTTTTTAAGTTATGGTTTTAGTGTATTATCAGCATCAGACTTGAATATTTTTTAATGGTGGATGTTGGTTTAATTGGAGAACAATATAAAATATCACTGACACTTCTCCCTCGAGATGAATATTTAATTAACAGTCATTATGATTCAATGAAGTTAGAAGGTTACATGAAAGCTGAAAAAGTAGCTTACTTTCACTTGAACAGACAATTCGCAATTGTCTAAATTATGTCATGTCACTATTGCAGTCATGAGTCACTTTGATCAACATTATTGATGCACAGTTAAATCCTTCTTTTAGCTGTCCATCATCCGTCATCATCACAATTCACAGAAATCATAATGCAGAATAGGCAAAATCCTACGAGTATTTTTTTTTAACACACCGTGATTAATTTCTCCTTGAGATCTAGTTAAGTAGGAATGGCCGGAGAAACTGGGGCTGAAGAATTGGTCCTGATTTTGTCTCCCGACCCATGGATGACTTGATGCTGTGAAGAACAATGAATGAAAATGAAATGCCATTCAATTAACTTTACTTATTGTTTACATTTCTTAAATTACTTGATTTTCCCCTCGATAAAGTTGGCTAGTTTTTTAAACAATTAACCTCTTTTCCTTAACTTTATTGATAATTTAAATAATTCAATATGCAAATTAGCAACAAAGCTAATTTTATTATTTGTTAAACAAGTGTTGCTAATCCTACCTGAATATTATTGAATCTTTTGGAATAATTTGGTAGTTATGGAAATACTTTAGGCCAACTATGATTTGCTCAAAGACTAAACTGATTTCTATCTTATAATTAGCGATAAAACAAAGCAAAGGGAGTTTAATGTAAAACTTGCTACAGTATTGTTGAAAGCTGGTGAATCCTGCAAATATCTTGCTAAATATTCTCGCCTTTGTCCAATCACTAGAGAAGCGCACGATAAAGACATGACTGTTGACTATAGTTAAATGATTCAGGTAGCAATTAATAACGTGCTCAACTAGGTAGCTAAACATAGCGCCATGATAAATGTTGACTGCTGCTCCGCCCGCTCTCTAGATATTGCAGTGTTTTAACTTGAACCTCATGTCATGCCTAATCTTATCATCATCACGGTTATCTATCATTGGACATCAATCCATTGTTATTGTTACGTATGCAATGGATCGACAATGTGACGTCGACTTTATGTGACTGATAATTAAATATCTACGCATTAGCCGTCATTCCCTCTCACACAGACAAAAGCAATAACCTTAACTAAGGTTATAGAATTACTGTGAATCACGGTAACGCACATGCACTGACTAAAACTGTTACCTAATCAGCTAAAATCTTTTACATTGATCCCAATCAATAGTGAATAGATCAAGTTCATTCATAGGTAATGTGAGAAAAAAAGCGTTACTGGTCACACAAAAAACAAGAAACTAAACTCAATTTAACAAACTTCCATGCAACTAACCTACAACTTGGCTCCTAATCACAGTTACAAAGATTCATAATAAATTGCAATGCTTACTGTCAATTAAAGATAATCCATATTTTTCACGATAAGCAACCAACAATTACAAATACTTTCACCAGCCACGAAAGACTAACAGGAATTGGGAAGAATGAAGACAAACTTTCACATTAAAAAGGATTCTAAAGTGTAGCGAACTGAATTGAATAGGTTTCTATTTTCGCTGTGCTCTTGATATAGTTGCGAAATCAAATTCTAACTTTTTGGCTCCTCGTGCATAGGTATATCATTAAGTCTAGTTGATTGCATTATTATGAAAGTTACTACAGAGCAGAGAACTCACATAACTCACAAATTCACATCATCTCAGGTAAAAGGATTCGAGATTTTTTTTAGCTAAAATGTAATTTCGCTGATTAAAAAACACGGTGATGATCCACATGAGGAGACTATCAAATATGAAGAGACGGAGCCTACTATCCATCTAGTAGGAGTGAACGCATTGTAACTTGCAAATTGCAATTTGTAGTGCCATTTTTTCCCCTTACGTTTTTATGTTTCTAGCGATTCCTCTAATGATAACTCCAATAGTATAGAAAAAAATTATAATGGGGATAGTTTTAATGTGTTCATGAAAGTTCCTGGTTAGTTCTTGTCCCTTCCAAAATGCATTGGAGATTGAGTAGCTCTCGGAGGAATTCAGGAGAGCTTCACATTCACACATGAGAAAGAAGAACTATGTGAACCAGCCATATAGCATTTTCTATCCAAATCCACAGTCTTCGTTATGCCGTGTTTTTTCTGCGTTCACTCAACTAGATAGATAGGATGATGATCGTATGTTGTTTTACTGCAAAATGCTCATCATTATCATATTCATCCCAAGTATGGGGTTCCCTACTACAAACTACCTAAATTATTCTCATTCTCATACATTTACTTACCTAGTAACTTTGATACTGGCACGTTGCATTGCATTAGGCTGTTGTACGGCTTCAATAAAGCTCCATAAGGGGAAGAAAATATGCTGAATGTATGGTTGATGCAACAATGAAAAAAAATGCAATATTGCTTAGATGACTTATGTGTTTACTGGTATGATTCCTTTGTTAAGGTTTGTTATTTTGCTTGGGCTCCAACAACAATGGAAAAATTCCCATTATTAGGGCTAAGACGCTATGAAAAAATATTACTTATAAAATCATTTTAAGTTGAATATGTGCATGTGTGCACGGTAGTTTTTTGGATATAAAATCCTTGAAATTTCTTTTTGTTTGCTAACTGCTAAAAGTTAAAACTGATCGATATCAATTTATCATAAATCTGCTTGCTTTCCTAAGCTACTATCGATGCTACTAATACTGAGAAGGACAATGGTTTCTCGTACTAAAAATCCCTTGACTTTTCCCAAGAACGCTGGAGTTTGGATGGAGTGTGTAGTTTGCATGAAAGTTCATAATTCATAATTTTATAGACATGTGGGCATGTCACATGTTAGCCCAGATGTCGTGTCAATGTCATCCTTAATTTAATATGAGTGCAATTGATCAGTCGAATATCAATATTGGTTTTACTGCAAAACTTTTTTCAATTAACATTAAGTAATGGAAATTGCTTGCATGCATACTATCCTTACCTAATTTTGTAATATGCTTTTCCCATAAATTTTAAACCTTGTTGATAATATCATGAGAGGGGATTACCTTAAAATTACGTTTTTCTCTGCTTCTGCTTATTATTGTTACACTTTGCATATATCTTTTTTGAACCAGTCCAATGTTCAAATGTTCATAGTCGCATTATATTTATCCTTTTCATGCGTCCCTTTCAGCGAAATACATTAGCTGTTTAAGTAGTCTTTGTCAGTAAAGTTATTTTTCCACGAACCCTCTTTCATTATATTTCATTCGGCAATCCCTATCAACATGCTTACCTGTGTCTGTCTGCAAAGCTCCTCCTAAACAACGTTACAAATCATCACATTACATGTTGTTGTCTTTGTTTATATTAAAGTTGGAGCAGGAGCATAGTCTACTGAGGAAAAAAAACTCATGTGCGGATATTTTTTTTCATGGGGAGCACGCTGAAACGCTGCTTGGCTTGTATGATTTCATCTCGTAAAAATAAATTAACTTTTAAGCGTTGTTCGCTTCAAGTTAGCCCACAACAGTCATGCATGCATGCTTGCGTGTTTTTATGGTTGAGTCTTTGTCATGATTATTGTCGTCATCACCTCATAAAAAGGCAAAGTAAAGTTACGAGGAAATCTCGTCATTTTCAGTGGTATTTTGCTGCATGGCTATGTTAATGACTGATATGACATGTTATGTTGTTGGCAAAAAAAAGCATAAAATTATATTTCATATTACATGCGCAACTCACATCAAAACTCAAGAGGATTTTCCCAACTGGCTGAAGATTTTTAAGGACGGCAAACCTCCTGACTTCATTGCATACTTTTGAGAAAATACTGACAACTTGCAAAGAAATGCGATTATTTTAGATTGCCTAATCGAAATTATAATAATGGCATTGCAAATTGCAAGGTGCAATCCATGATAGGAATGTATGTGTTCTGTGACCATTACCGACCACTGAGGATTAAAGAACTGCATATTAGAGGCATTCATTCATAATATGCCTTGATATGAAGTTGTAATAAATCATAATGACTGATAAGGGCAATGATAACTGAAGGCTCACATCACACCAACTGAGTTTAGTCATATTTTCGAAATTTGGAATCCCAACTAGAGACCTATCTAAGAATAC
>JAQGAH010000921.1:0-21727 GCA_034696885.1 Lepidocyrtus paradoxus | reverse complement strand
CAGTAGGAAGTGTCACTGGGGCATTACCACATCCACATTTTGCTGAGGAAATTTGCCTGAACCAGTTCTATTAAAAAATTAATAAAAAAATCAACATAAACAAAATCTTTAAATTTGATATATATATTTTTTAGATATACAAAAACATTTCATTACATCTCCCATCATATTACTCGATTCCGTGAAGTTGGCTCTCCACCCGCCAAATTCCGTTTCGGAATATACCGTCAAAGTGCAGCCATACCTAACCGCAATGGAAGTCATTCGATTCCGCAACACCCCAAAATTTCTAGCTTTATCCCCATTCTTAAAGTCCAGTCTGAATCCGGAACAGCCATCACATCGCGGATTTTCAAATAGCCTCGCACAAGAGTCTCCAAGCTTGTTTGCTGAGCCACTGCAACCATTACATTCGCAGCAGGCAGCGTCTAGCATTCTATATGTCTATACAAAGGAAACATTTAAAACTGTCAAAACATAACCCACTACAACTTTATTAGCTTAAAAATGTCATAACTAATTTTCCCAATTTTATCTTATCATCTTACATTCCATCCAAGCCTATCCATATCCTTATCCATTGTTTCATTATTTCCATAAATATCATAGACCGTTAAAAAGCAGCCATTGCTAACTTGAACTGAACTGGGAAGAAACGCCAGCGACCGTAAGGAAGGCTGCTGGTCCCCATCCCCTAAACTGTACGGCCTTCCCCTGAAAGACTGTTCGGTATACAAAGTCGCACATTTTTTACTTGAGGATGATGTAACAATCACTATCGTGTTGAGAAATACTAGAACGCTAACTAGAACTAATAGAATCGCACCGTTCGCACTATTATACTTGTGCATTTTGCGACCCTAATGACTTATTGTGAAACCATCAGGTCAATTTCACTCATATACGTATGGAGCTACCTAACCGTCTCCATCCCCTTCATTCCCATTAGTGAAGTCAAGATATGGAATGAGCACGACTTAATCTCGTTGCGAAATATGAATCAAGTGGGTATGTAGGGATTGGTGACCAAGAGCGCTTGGGTGTTGTGAAATATTTATCATCAGTGTTTTGCCAATGTTCCTTATAATTTCTTATTATGACATGCAACATTTATGAGTTGGATTTCCCCTGGAATCATTATTAAAGGAAAAAGATTAATGAAAAGTTACACCAATTCTCTGTATATTTGCGTCAAATGATGGGCTGAACAAAGGTTACTCATATACTGAGCATTTTTGTCTATCAGAGTCTGAGATTTTTTCCAGAAAAATTGAGGTCTTGACCTTTATATCACTCGGCTCATTCGCGGAGTTGGAGATATAAGCAAACAGACATTTTAGAGTTGATGAGGATGACCTTTAGCGTTCCTAAACAAACATTCTTGGAATGGAAAGGATAAGGGGTAGGTGGTGGAGGGTTTTGCGATGCCACATTTATGGGGTGATAATGGCATCAGAAAATCATCTTTAATTAATCAATCCAGCTCCAGCTCTTGACGCTGTCGTGTCGTTGTCGTCCTTATCTCTAGCTTTGCGGTATCTTTCTTTCGGGATGAAGGTTCGGGTCATCATCGTAGTCTGACAGCTCAGTAGGTGGTCGGATTCATGATGATGATGTGTGTCGCAATGATGACTTTGAAATACATATTTTGTGCAATGATAACTTTACAGGAAATTTAATTTGCTATCATTTTTTTGCATTAAATGATTCCAAGAAGAAATTTGATTGTAAATTACAATTAGTGATGAAAAATGAGTAGGAAATGTCAGGAGGATTTGATGGATAGCTATCTTCCTGCCTCAAAATTAAATCTTGATTTTAATTCTTTTTGTATCGTTTTTATAATTAAGCAAAACACAAATTAGAAAGCCGTAAACTATACCGCACTTGTAAAATTGATCAATTTACTGTTTATCATAATAACTCAGTCATTGGCTTAGAACGTAATTGAGCAACTTCAAACATCGCATCGTTAACCTCTGAACTTTTTCAAGTTGGCGATTTTCTTAAATTATGTTTTTTTGAGGGTTCGTCAATGAAAATGTTTTTTTTGCTATAATATCATTATATATATGTCTGATATAGAAAATATAAATTGCATCTATGTCGAATTTGGAAACATAAACTTACAAACATATAAACTTTGGAAACACACTAATACACACTGGTAATGAATGATACATGCGCGTTCTACTTTTCCATGACCTATGAAGCAACATGGAACATCAACTTTAAGCCAAGCCCCCGAAATTTTAATGAATTATAATGGGGTGACGACAATGAAATGAATGTACTCATACATGTGTCTTCCCTTTAAAAAAAAAATTTATGCGTGAAAAAATAAAGACGAAGAAAAAACAACCATTTTGATGCACCTCAAACCACTATTCTCATAAAGAAGGTTGATTGATTCGCACAAAAATGCCCAAATACCTATCTAATAACCGTCATTTAACGATGCAACTCGACCTGGTGCTGTGTCGCTCTAAATTTCCCATGTCAATAATTAACTAAATGCTATTAACATGACCTTACATCATTCACATAATTCAAAAGCCAAAATGGCAAAAAAATTTACTTTGCATAATACTTACCTCAACCCATGATCTACAAAGTCGTGAAATTTTCTCCAAATCCCAGTATAAACTTTGTCATTTCAAAAATTTCTACACAATGAGCTCTAATAAGAAAGAGCCAAAAGAGGGTACGTCGAGCAAGAGGAGATTCCCCTTCTTCAAGCGAAAAACTTCAGTACCGTTAGCCGCCTTCAATTGACAATAAGGTTAATGAGGCCATGGCTGGGATCGCAGGTATGTTTATGCCTCCCACAGGTCAATAATCTAGTAGTGAGGTTGAATGTAACATTGAGAATTAGGGATTAGGATAGTTTATTTAAATATGCTCGTTTCATTTATTTTTACACGCAATAAATGCAGCCATTCTCTCAAAAAATGGTCATAAGGATAAAAGTAAAAGGCAAAGGCTCGGCCTGATCCTCAAGATGTTAATCCAGCGAAACCGAAAAACCTTGCCAAGCTGTTTAAAAAACATGGGGACAGGGAAATATCCGAACCGTTGAAAGATAATTTTCCGCTGAAACTCTCCCCCTCGTTCTCACTATTATGTTTGAAGGGAACGGAACAAGAAGATCAGATCCTATACTATTGCCATCTGCTTTTGTTAAGATGGTAGGTGGAGGAAACCTAAGGGATGATGACCGGAAAGGGAAATGGGATGAAGACAAGAAGATCAGGTGGTGAGGCGGATGAGGGATCATATGTCACCACTAAGATCAAGTGAAAGACAGGCATAGGTATCACCTTCCATTTTTGTTTTCCTCCACTCCAGCAAACCAAGACCAAAAGATCCTTCAGTTTTTAATACTAATACATATATCCCTCCACATTTCGGATATGGGAGATGGGATGGGAGCTGCAATGAGTTTCCACTACGTATGAAATCGATACTTTTTTCTTATCGGTTTCCAGATTACCTGCTTTATGGCTGATGGTAAATCCGTATTTACTTATCTATTGTAGTCAGTGATTAGCATGAGTTTTTCCTTTTGTGGAAAACTGGGAGACTGGATCAACGCGCTTAGTACGTGACAAAGCTCAATTCTCACAGATTTCCTACTAAGGCTTTTCTAAAGTAGGCTCATCCGTGTTAGAAAAGATCCCCACAAGATAGTTAGTTTGATGATGATGATGAGACATGAGATCAACCTGTTCAAGTGTGAGACAAAGTTTAAAAAAAACAGACAGGAAGTTGAAATGATGATGGTATGATATGGAGGAGCGGGAATCCCTCCTCAATTGTTGAGATTGATCATGGTTATAGTAAGTTGATATGTTGATTTGGAGGGATCAAGATACACAATCTCAGAATACTCATTTCCGCCCCTTGTTGCTCCATGATTGAATGAATGAAATTAAATCATTCCTGTTCGCCTTTATTATGTTAACCTAGGGCGTAAACATGTGTGTTAAAGGTAAAAACAACCGCATCACACCTCATTCACAGCTATTTTTACTCGGGGGTAATATGACAAAGACTAATGAAATCAACTTTTCCCGAAACTCACCTGGATACCAACTATAATTACTAGCTATGTTCCCTTTGAAGCGCCAAAAAGAGCAAAACTTATCAAGCTCTGTGTTCAATATTCTCAAACTATTACGAATGAATGGAAACACCATTTCTTAGAAAAACGAATGAGCAATCATTACACTTTTTCTCACGCCAGGCCAGTTTCAAGCCCCGAGCTCACAGATGCGAATAATGTCTTTGGTCAGAGAAAATGTGTGGGATTTGATGACGACTTGTCATATTGCCACCACCACCATCCAATTCACATCACATCATGGCCTATCCCAAACAATTCTAAGCCTAGCCCTAAAAAATCAAGACAAGCATGAACCCCATTAGAGTTAGCAGGCATGAACTGTATCTCTTTTTTTTCTAAAAACTCAATAACCAGTTGCACTTCCGCTTTTCTCTCCCCCAACCAAGGACTTTAAACAGATGTTCCCCTTCGACAATTCCCCATTCATTCCTGGCAGATGATATAGTTACATGGATTTTTACCCAGAACCCAACCAAGCCATATTAGAGATGAAAAATATATAACGATATAACTATCGGGGAAGGAGAGGACCAAGGACAGACGTTGGATCTCTGGACTGGCTCTAGACACCGGAACGGAGTTAGGACAAATCATGATTCATGAATACATCATTATGCATGTGTAGCAGGGCCAAAACCTCATTGTTACACATCTTGCATATACATTAGCTGGAAAACCGATTCTCCCTAAATATAACTGTGTGGGCCTTGCGGTGTTTCCTAGTTCCCAGGCTGATAAGCGCAGTTGGATAGGGAAAAAACATAATATGATATAGTTTTGATATGGCTTTGTATTATATATCCACCAATCCACCCACCCTTCACACTCAAACAGCGTCAGAACAGGAATATCGCTGAGCTGAAACCAGCCACATGTGCCACTTATTTAAACCGACGATGACGTTGAGAGTGAAATGAATGAAAAATTGTAATGAATGGAATGAGTGGAACGGGAGGGAATGAATGGGTGGAAAAAGCCAGCACAGTTTAATATAAAAAAACTTGTTAAATATATATATCCATGTTATATGCTTGCATTTCCCATGAGAATTTTCTCTCTTGATATTTCTAGGTCAGTTATATAATACGAAAGGAATATGTTATTTTTATCATCACTCTGATCGTGTTTTTTAACTGTTGCTCGCAGCTTGTCTCCTCTCCTCATTTCCTGTTGCTTTTTCAATGCAAACCTTTTTCCCTCACGTGAGCCTCCCATGCATAAATATTCATATCAACATATTTAGCTTGAGCGGTGAATATGATGAAGTATGTCAAGTGTCATGAACTTTTTGCAGATGAGTTTTGATAATAAGGAAAATTTCTGTAAATACATCAATGTCCAAATAGGAGACACATTTCGAAATTGCAACTGGACAGGTTCCAACTCTGAACTAGTTTATGTCACAATTTATTTAAGAAATAAATTACAATTAACAGATACAATCATAGTCATGCGGCATATTATGTGTAATGGTAATATATATAAGTAATTTTATCTTATGTGTTATAAAGTGATGATATAGATAATAATTATGATATTTTTTTTGTGTTGCTACAATTACGATTTTGACTAAAAACCAGAAAAACATAAGTGGGTGATGATGATGGTGTTGATGATGATCTATGAAAGGGTTATGATATGATACGTGGTTAATGTTTCTTAGGTATACTCATACGTTATGGTTGTCCACAGTGGAAACATTTTCTTTTCTTTTTTCTTTCATTTATGTCGTCGTCAGAGTTAAAATGAGTGATTTTTTTTTATTTCGTCCATTTCATTAGTTCGTGCTAAATCATGTTTTCAAAACTGTTTTATAAATCTGGGATTTTCGCATCTCAAGTCGCATCCTTTTGCTCCGTCTGGATTGCGGGATGTTCTCTATTTCCTCTTGGAAATCCGACGGGATTGAATTCGACGATGGGCAGGACAATATTCAGCGTATTCTTCCCAAGTGCAGCCAGCAACGGAGCAGCATTCATCCGTGATTGATTTCTCTTCCCGTTTGCGTCTTTAGAAGAAAAAATGAATGAATTTATTACGCATGTTCATAATATATTGATTAGGAATTAGTTTGTCAGCATTTCTACCTCAAATAGCCGCTCCAAGGTTTGATAACAGTGTCAGCGACATCCTTCCCAATGAAAACTTCTCCTACTCCGATTAGGGGATCATTATCCGAGTTGACCGTGCCTGGCGTCGCTAGTGGCTCACGATCCGCGATGGGGGCCCTTTGAAATCGTTTCTCCAACCGGTAAATATCCTTTTCACAAGCCCAATCCATATGCATTAGCAGTTGATCCCGGCATCGTACGTGCTTCTCTGAGTGCCAAAGGCTTTTCCATCCATTTTCATTCCTGAAAAATAATATGAAAGAAAGAGTTTTTCTTAAGCTGATCTGTTTTTCCTTTAGAATTCCCAATCTTGAGGGTAATTTGGAAGGTTGAGTTTCCAGTTCTGTCAAAGTGCACATATGTCAATGTCCGTGATCGCAATTTTGCCATGGGAGGGAGTCAAAAGTAAAAAAAAATCGGGAACGAAATAACATTTTTTTTCCAGGTAGATAAAACTACATGAGGACATTAGGACAGGCCCCAGGAGAGTATTAAGAAATAAAGGTGGAGAAGAAAAAACAACATACATCCCATATCACATTATTAAAGAAAGAAAACGGACAATTAGTCACATCTACGTGAATCCTATGTACAGCCCGTGCACAGTTTTTATAGTTTTTTCCTTCACAGTTAAGCCCACACACATGCACGTGTGAAGAACCGTTTTTTTCGCTTATGGCTGAGAATAGTCCTTGGGATTATTATTGCTCTGCACTGAAGTAAACACAGGAAATTGCTTTGGCGCTTCCAACTCATTAAATCCAGCCCCTCGTATTTACACAAGGGTCATTAAAACATACCCAAGTCAGATATAAAGGGGAACACGGAACAATCCGGAACCACGTCTTTGTCATCTAATAACAAAATTCTGAGATTTGCCGTTGGCCAACAACATTAATGGGAGAAAGGAGTGGGCTACGACACGGCCGCAGACAAAGAGAGATATTTATAACCATCCTTTTTTTGCGTTGTTCATTTTTTCTTCACATCTCACCTGAGTTTGAAAATTTTCTGCAAGTCAGCCTCTTTAATCATGCTAGCTGAAGTGATGATGGAGGATGGCGGACTAGAAGGTATCAGGGAAAGCAGAGCCAGGAAAGCAATAGCTTTGTACAGCGTCACTACGAGACCCCCACCCCCACTATTTAAATTCAACGAGACTGACGATGCTGATGACTGTACAGGGGAGGATGACGCTGATACGGATGAATACGATCCCAACCAAGCCGACAGCGACAGCAGGAGCGGAGGTGAAGCCGATGGACCAAATAATGAATAGAAGCTTTTCCACGTTCCCTTCAACATTCCTGGAAACAAACCATCATAACGTATTAGCTAGATCCTGACACGAGTAAAATTCTAGTAATGGACAATGAATGAGGCCGACATCGTACATAAGCCACTTTACATAACTCGGAATCCCACAAGCCTGGAATGATAATGGCTCATGGCTTACCTGAGTCATCCCATTTAATCCGAAGAGATTACCCCATCCGCCTCAGTTATTCATGCATGTATTTACTTTCTTCAAGGAAAAGGAAAGGAGTCCAAATCATCATGAACATAGCAAAGGGAAGGCCGCCTCCACTATTATTATTACTTAAGATGATTACGGTGACTTGTACAAGATTATCATGATTACTATTACAAGGAAGCTGATACGGAACATTACTGGGTTGATTCCCTTCATTGTTTCCTATGAGGCCACCGCTACCGTCACCACCATCACCACCGTAATTTATATATGACTATGATTATATTTTTTATAATGATAATGACGACCACGGCAAGACAACAATGAGGATGATGATGTAAGCCGGAAAAATGAATCCGAGAATATAGCAAGTTCCATACCATATAGTTCCATAATCCCCTTCCCATTCCAACAATCATCATCCTTTATGCTGGGGGGTCGTGACTAATCCCGTATAGGAGATGATTAAAAGGATTGTTAAAAATTATGATGATGAACCTAGTCTAATTGACATGTGAAGACAAAACGTTTTCAACGGACAGAAAGCCGACCTGTATTTGCTTATGTGATACGGATTTCCTCCTAAAGAAGAGTATTTAACAAATTTTAAATCCCTTTTTTGTTGATGTGATAATGTTCCCCCTGTCATTTTCCCTTGTGACTTATTCTTGCATGAATGAACATACTTATTTTAGTTTTTTTAACAGAAAAAAAACGACAGACATGACTTTAAGCTCCACAACAATGTTTCTCGAGCAGAGTGCTATTTTATTCTAGGGAAAAAAGGATTCAAGTCATTCGTCGGCTTCTCCCTTTGTATTGTTTGCTGGGCTCAGTCCCGTCTGGACAGAAAGGGAAAGGCGACAACGTCAATTATAAAGTCGAAAATGAGTTGAAAGACAATTCAAAAAAGGGAAATATGGCACGACAGTCACCATCAGCTTTATAGTAGTATCATACCAAAGCAAGGCAAGGGTGCCAGCACTAGATAGAAAAGGTAATAATGATACCTAACCTGAATTTTTACATACATATTCCACCACCACCATCATCATCATCATTACAATTACAATAGAGTGAAAATCTCCAAAAAAAAATGCTATTTTTATTTTCTAAGCTCTTGTTGTGTGCCTGTTAAATGACCCTAATTACAAGAAAGTAAAGACCGAACAAGGAATCATTCTATCTCCCTACCTACAACATCGCATGGCAGGGTCGAGTAAACGTTTTTGGATGATATTTTTTTTCGGCTTCTCTAAATAAAAAGGGCATCACACTCGCCCTCACTCCCTTTTTCTCTACCTTTTCATTCCTCCACCAGAATAAAATAAGCAATTACTAATATACCTTGTAATCTGATTAAATGAGGTGGACACTTCACTACCAGTTTTAAATGGGAGGAATGATCATATTAAACCAGCTTTCGAGAGAAAAAATTCATAATATGTTTATAATTCCAAAAAAATATATATTTATTATAGAGCCTGTCCACTTTAAAAAGTTCAATTAGCCAGCCATTAAACTTCAATCTTTATAGCTATGTGTGAGGTAAAAAAAAGTTTATGGGAATGTTATGACCGATCAATGGAAATTTATTCGTATCAAGAAAAAGAGCAACCTCAAGGCCTTAATCTCATGTAAACTGGCTGCATTTATTAGACTCATCCTGCATAATTCACTTTTAGCTTTATTGATATTAGCATTATATTTATTCATGATCCATTTAGCTGGAGGGAGCCTTTGCTCAGCTTTCTTGATAAACCTTAATTACGAAAAAAATCATAACAAAAAACGGCTCAAAAGGATCGTTAGCTTTTATGGCCTCATTCCACCTTCCCATTTCTAATGCATCCGCATCATCGCATGCAATTTAATAGCATGCAATGCAAGGCTGCTTATGGACGACCTAGGTGGCAAAATTAGAAAGACGGTAAGTCTTCTAATAACAATGATAATAAATAAAAACCAGGTTATAACTTATCAGGCCAGATTGAAAATCTGATCAAGCCGCTTCCCAGTTTGCTAATCTGGCTTGGTTAGCCCAAGATTTAATTATTGGAGATTTCATTCATAACCCAAGAGGGAGATTGTGTGTGCATTGCCCTCACTAAAATATCATAACTATGATGGTAGTGGTTCACCCTGTAGGCATCAAATGTAATCTGACATGAGACCAGGATCCGCAACTCATCTACCGAATATTGATTTATGCACGCAAAACATTAAGATTGATGCCCTCAACATCCCCTCCAGTTTTCTGTTTCGTTTAGCTTGGCTCTGAGAATGCAAATCAGGGCTGATCCGAAAGTGCTCAGATAATCAGAGGGATTTTTTTTTTCTGAACAAGATTAATCAACGGTGATTTCAGAACTGATTGATTTTTTGGGGGGCTTCGCTGAGAAAATAAAATCAACACGAACTACACACTAATTTCGTGTTTGTATGCATTGGGCCAATAGCAATTAGCCCGGAGTAGTACGGAGGCCGATGCTTTCACTATCAAATGCATGATTTAAAGATGGGGAGGAGGTTGGAGAGGAGATTAAAATGCATTTAATCACCTCCCTCCCAGCCATTTTATGATGGAGTGCTATTTGAAAAACAAATACTTATATGGGAAGGACTATTACACTTTGGATTGGACTGTTAAAAATGGATTAAATGTGGGTGGGAGGTAAAGTACAAATATTGGAATATTGAAAGCGTACCCGTATTTCTTTCGTAATGAAATGGGTCCAAAATGATGAGTTCCCCGGCGGTTATCTCCAACAGCTCGATCCCCAGCTAAGAAGTTCAAGTGGCGACACAAGAATGTGTATGTCCTGTGGAAAGGTTTCGTTCACAGTAAATTGCAGAAGGGAAAAGAATTGTCACTATTTTGTTACTACAAAATATTTGGCAACATGATAACAATTTTATGCTATTCTGAACTAGCTGGAAAAATCTTTAATTGTGAATTTAACAAACGAGCAGAGTATTGATATGTAATAAGTTGCGGGCACAAAAGTTTCCGCCGTTGTTTGGTAGTGGCGAGGCCACAGAACAGAAAAACTCCCAGAGAACGAGGCAGATGTTACCACTTGAGGGTCAACAAAACTACTGGAAAGAGAGTTCATCTTGTTTATTACTTTATAAAAGTAAAATGGGTTTGGGGAAAAGGTGGGATTTAACGGTGTTCCATTTCAATTACAGTACATTATGCTGACATAAATTGTGCAAGAAGCATCCTCCGTCTTATTGCATGGATGGGTGGAATAACTGCTGGAAGGGAAGACAGGATCATACATTTTGGGAACGGTCCCTCTGAAGCCCATTTCCATTCCGCTTCTATCCACTTTCACCACTTTTTTTGCGTAGGAGATGGAGCATGAGCAAAAAGAAACGATGTACCAGACGGGTTGTCACGTTAAACAACATACCTGTTTCCCGTGTTTTTTCCCTAGTCCTTGTCATTTCCCAGATATAAATAAATATTCGTTGCTAACAATGAAGACTGTTTTTTTGTACAGTTCCGATTGACGCAAAAGAAAGCTCACATAACATACTTTTTAATCCATACTCATCCCACTGATCACACCGCTCCCATAACACGCTTCAAGGAAGAATGAAATCCTCCGTGTATTGTATCCTTGGCGTGGGTGGCCTATTTTGCCCCCAAAAATGCTATAAATACTTATGTATCCTTTTACCTCTCAACTACGCAAGTTAACTCCCTCCTCCACAAACAGCTTCAGATTTGCAACGTTTAGATCACAATTGATTTCTGGTGTGGACCGGTAGCTGTTCGAAATAACCATCGTATGTGATCGTGAGACACAGCGAGACGTTAAAACAGGTAGATTACGAGCATTACTACTACTAATTAAGGTGACAAATGTTATTTTCAAAATCCTAAAAGAATCCTAATTGTCTTGTTCCTTCTACGCCAGAACGGTTGTGAACACAGAGGGACATTAGCTCCCCTCTTCCGCCAACTATATCAACTCAAACGGCAGCAGTGATGTTGGGTTTCGTGTTTCCCCTTGAGCTGTGCAGATGCCCTACAATAGTCTAGTGATGACTCGGGTGAACGGTTTGGCAGCTTGACTATGAAAACATAAAACTTGGCAACGAAACGCTCAGTTTTATTTTCAAAGTTCCATTTAAGCTTACCTATTTTATAGTTTTTAATACAAACGTACATCTGTTCATAAACATATAATGCTTAGGTATATTAATTAGAAAGAGTCAGGATGTTTTTTTTCACAAATCGAGAAAGAATAACTATAGCAATGATTATGTATTGTAGGGTTAGCAAAGCATTAAAAATAGATTAATTATGCATTTACCTATACTTTATTTATAATTAGGATTTGTAAAAGCTGCGTAAAATGGAAAATACGTGAAGGCCAGGGTTGCTTAAGACTATAAAAACTAAAGCTAAAATTCAGATTTCGTCACAACGATGAGAATTTGTGCGACCGCGGATCCCGCATAGTTCCCCCTATGATAGACATCCATTTTCAGTTCCAACTCAAGGTCCTGCGGTCCAACGATAGATTTGGCCAGTGCAATTACGGCGGAGGAGGAAGTGGGTCTTCGAAGTAGGAAGTAGGCACGGGATGCAGGTGGCACACTGATAGGAGCTCGGGCACTTTTCAGCTCCAAGTCAAAATGTTTTACTGAGCCAGGCCAGTTGGGTCCCCGCATAGTGAATAGATCAATATAGCCCAGTGGAGCCGGTATCGGGATGTCAGACTCGAAACTAATAAAGCTCTTTGATATTGTCAGCGGTTCTTTGGTGTTAGATGTGTTGTTGTGTTGGTCGCTCGGATTTGTCATTTTGCAGCGGCTTAAAATTTCCAGTTTAAAATTTTTTTTAAATTGTTGTACTTAGTTAAACACCTAAGCGTGGGCAAGTTAATATGAAACTTACTGAATATGGGAGCCATCAACTGAATAGCCACGTGGGCACACTATCCGGTTACACCTAAATCCTCCCCTAGTATTCAAGCAGAACTCATCCGCCCGGCATACGTTCCCTGTTTGACACTCATCCACGTCTACAGAATTCAAAACATTTCGTTATTTATACGTTCAAGTAATTTACTCTCAAAATATTAACAAAAGTTTCATGCGCACCTCGACACACTCTGCCATTGGATTCCATGGAGAACCCTTCCGGACACTCGCTTTTTAAGTAAATAAATAAATTGAAATTAAAATGAAGTTTTTAAATAAAAATGAATGAATAATTAAGTAATTGTTTACTCATTTTTATTTAAAACATACCACCGGTATGATCCATGCGTGTTTATACATCGTCCGATACACAAGCCCCCTTCCCTATTTCTTTCACATTCATTCACATCTTGACACGATCTAAGAAGAAGGAAAAAACATGTCAAAAAGAATTATCAATATTTGGATGATCTTAAGAAAAAAAATGTCTGAAACAGAAGTAATTTCTTTTACCTTTTGTCATCCCCAAGTATATATCCAGGTCCACAGGTACACTCATAAGAGCCCCACAAATTAATACATTTCTGCTCACAAAGTCCAGTTATCGTATCGCACTCGTTTATGTCCGAGCAAGTCCTATTATCCGACTCCAGCTCGAATCCCTCCTTGCAAATGCAGCGAAAAGAGCCAACCGTATTGTAACAGTCCGCATTTCCCCCACAAGCATGGCTTCCATACTTCTCGCACTCATCGACATCCTGGCAGTGCCCATCCGGTGTCATGCTGTGACCCGGTGGACATTGGCAAATGTAGCCCCCGCCCCTGTTCAAACAGAGCTGATTGAGTTTGCAAGTATGCGTCCCCCTGGCGCACTCATCAACGTCGACGCAACGAGTGCCCACATCATCTGGCTCGAATCCGGAGGGACACACTGTTTTTGAAATGCATTGGTAGCCTCCTTGAGAATTGACGCAGCGTTGGCTGGTGGAGCACAGCCTGGTTCCGGTGATTTGTGCTTGGTTGCATTCATCAATATCTGAATACCAGGGAGAAAGTTCAATTTACTAACTTGGATAAACTGGCCCCAATAGTTCCATAATATTCATTCACTGCACAGGTTATAAAAAAATTTACCAACACATTCACCCCGTGAATTGAATTGGTATCCAGCATTACAAGTTGACCTGCATTCACCATTCGGTGCTAGAGACAGACCTGGAGGACATTGGCGAACAACCCGCTCACACCGGAAGGAGCCTAACGTATTTCTACACTGCCAGTCTGCGCCCATTCTGTGACAGTCATGCGTTCCAAAAAGACACTCGTCATCATCGTCACATTGGCCCGTTTGGGAGTTGAGGGTGTAGCCCGTCCCACACCCTGTTATCCGAATGCATGAGTAGGATCCCGGAGAGTTGTCGCAGCGTTGACTTGGAAGACAACTATGCTGCCCCGTTTGACACTCGTTGATATCTACGGAAAATTACATATTTTTTAATACAACTTCCAAACAAATGATTACATAACCAACTAATTAATCTTGTCTTAACAAGGGTAAACCTTGGCAGGATTGTGTAACAGGGTCCCTATAATAGCCCGTTTTACACCGACAGTAATGACTGCCAAGGGTATTGTGACAGGTTTGGGTGCTGTCACATGGATTGCTCTCTTGGCATTCATCAATATCTTCACAAGCTGGTTGTTCCCCTCTCGAGACAAGTCTGTATGAGGCTCGGAAGCCCACTGGACAATCAGTGGTTGTCGCAGGTGTTGGGGTTGTGCTGCTCGAGCCCTGACCCCAGTCTAACCGTAAATCATTCGTATTCCTAGAAGATGGAGTGGAGGAATGACCATTGTCATAGCTGCCAGATCTTGGACTGAAGCCTGTATCTGGGATCGTATTGTCGAGAATGTCTCCTTCATTGGAATTATTATCCTCAGTGGAGGCTGAAACGGGAGAAGAGGAAGTATCTTCACTAACTTCACAGCGGTAACCACCAATTTCATTAATGCAGGCTTCGGTGGCAGCACAAGTATGAAGCCCGGTTGAACACTCGTCCCGATCTTGGCACAGGAACGCGTAGTTTTTATTCGGCTCATATCCAGGTGGGCAGTCATTGTCCTGGTTTTTATCAAGCTGGTGACACTGGTAACTCCCTGCGACATTGACGCAGGACTCCACCTCAATCCTGCAGTCATGGGTGCCCTCTTCACATTCATTTACATCTACAGGAAATTTCAAGGCAAACAAAGTTCAAAGTGTTGACTTGGACAATAAATTTTATTTGTTGCGTTAAAATCCTGACTCACCTTGACAGGAACGCAGACGAGTATCATATCGATAACCTTCTCCACATTGAATGTCGCATTCATAAGCTCCCGCCGTGTTTCTGCACGTTTCTGAATTCCGGTCACAACTATCTAGTTTCTCGGAACATTCGTCTACATCTGAAATTTACAGGTTACAAAATGTCAGAAAGGTCACTTTCCTGAATTTAGACACCTACATACATACTTAAAACAATATTCATTAACACTGACCGTCACAGTTGAGCGTGATATTGTTAAACTTGTAGCCAGCAGGACAATTATATCGATTAAAGTCCTTCTTGCTCTGGCAATCAAATCCTCCTGGGGTGTTGATACAATATTGGATCTCCCTAACACAAATGTCGAATCCTTCTGCGCACTCATCGATATCCACACATGGACCACCTTGAGCATTTTGTCTGTAGCCAGGAGGACACTGAAAGTCTCTCTCACCTTCTCGCTCCACCTGTTCACAGATATAGGAACCTGGAATGTTCTTACATACTTTGTAGGGGTAGCAACGATGCTGACCGGTTACGCATTCATCAATGTCTGGATAACAAAAACAATAGAAACTTGAACAAGTATTCATATTAAAATGACTTGGAATGAAAATGGCCTCCTCCAAATTATTTTTACTCACCATCGCACACCTGAGTGTCCGAGTTGAGGTTGAATCCAGGGGGACACTGTACTGATAGAACGGCATTTTGAAATGAAGGATAGGCGGAGGATGTGGTATGACTTCCGGTGGTAGTATGGGAAGCGTCATTAGTCGTTCTTGAAGTTGGAGATGGTGTACTGTCACTGGGCAAAGAGATTCAACCGATATAATTTAAGCTTGAATTGGCTTTGCGGGTGCCAGAGATCATGTAGTTCCTACCTGATTGAGTTGGTTGTTGACGAGTATCTATCCTGATGGCAGGATTTTCCGTCCGGAAGTAATCTGAATCCGTCCCTACAAGTGCACTTGTATGAATTCCCCTCAGTGACGCAGTTGTGAGCACAAAGCTGTCCGGGGAATAGAGCGCAGACGTCCCTGCTCTCGTTAGAAACTGGTCGGGGAGACACATGGAAGGCGTTGCCGGCTGGCCTAGTGCTCGATAGAAGTAGGGGTGGCCCTGTATTTGGATATCCAGCCTTTCCCCCAGCTTCCAAGCAGCATTTCGTCAGGGATGTGTCCCATGGTGGTCCCAGCGCCAACTTGAGAGACTGAAACTCACAGTAGAGACCCATTGCCCCTGCCACCAAACCTAGCTTGCATCCTTCACAACAGTCCTACAAAATGAGATAAGATCATATCACAACTACGTAAAGGAAAAACATCCGAATTATAGCTTTAAACTTACTTTGTAGTAATTTGCCCCTTGCCCAAAACCGAGAACGCATTCCTTTCCAGACTTTGCGGTATCATGACCTTGATAACATTGGCGCTCTCTGTAACAGGCATAACATTGAAATCAATATCTATCGATGTAAAAAATACTTCCTCCTATTATCTAGCCTCCCCACCTGTAGCTTTTCCTACAGCAGGCATCAATCGTGCTCAAACACGGAGCCTGATGTTCCGGCACAACCCCGGTGACCGGTCCATGTTGATCCGAGCATGTCTTATTATCCCAGGCAAGCACAGTTCCTAAATTGCAACATCTCGAGAGCGTTCCCTCCAAACCGTCTGCAAAACGAAAATGACCGCTTTAAAAAAAAATAATCCACCCATATCACTTCAAACCCTATCAACACCCATCTCTTACCAGAGCCAATCCCTTCGGATGCCGACACAAGGATGACCCAAGCGAGGAGCACAACCAGTCTAAACAATCCTCCTAAAATATTCAGTTGATTCCTCATTTCTTGTACACTTTTCACAAATGACTTATTATTATTCAATATTTTTTATATCAAAAGTGGGATATAACAGCTAACTAAGTGCCAACCGCCGCTGATCCATAATTCAAAGATGATGGAAAAAAGTTAGCAGAGCGAGAAAAAAACGAGTTTATTTAAAGAAACCAATCCATTTATCAGTTATCTCCCATATGGAACCAGAAGGAAATCTCATTTTTTTTTACTGCTGACCAAACATTTAATTATTACTCATCCACGCATACTTACATTTTTTTTTCATAAGGTCAATCATAGTTTGCGTGTGCTTTCCTTCCCAACTTACATATATCAAGGAGAGTGGACAGCCAATGTCGATGGTGGCATTTGCCCTATCAAAAAAGAAGGTTTCCTTGTAATACGAGAACCCATATTAAGCATTTATCTTGCACTTGTGACATTTTCTTCTGAGAAAATTGGGAACTCTGCAAGAGCTACATCGTATATATCCTTTGACATAAACAGTTTATTATAGTTCGGCGTCTTGTCTTCCAGTAAAAATGATTGATTAGACAGGGGACATGACAAGATCAATATATTCTTCCAGTGGTTGCTGGAGTACTATGAATAGGCTTCGGAAGAAGAAGACGAAAAAAAATCGAGTATAAAATGAAACATCTTTTTTAATGCGTGTTTTCTCCTGATAAAAAAATTGTACTCTGATTTCTAAACAGGGTTGGCAGAGATGGGATTTTTAGTTAAACCCAGTCTTCAAAAATTGATGACAATTTAATGTTCTGAAGCTGTGCAAAATTTGTAGCCTAGCCCGCTTCTCTTCTGGAGGTCCGCTGATATGACTCTCAGCTTGCCCCAAGCATTATTTATGAGAGAATTTTTACAAATTAAGTTGCAAAACTACAATTAAAGTGGTAATACCCTCTAATTCCATTTTGCCCAGTGGCTTGTCACCCGTATTGGTAACAATTTAAATCATATTATGTAATGAATATGTTATCATCATCATTATCATCATCATCCAATGTTATGTCCCTATCTACGCCTTACACATGCTTGAGCCGATAAATTGAGCTCAAAGAGGAATGAATGTGAAATGTCCGTTTATTTTCGTCTCACTCGCCGATCATATGTAAACTGGGATGGGTGACCACGAAATAATAAAATATAGTTTGCTACGCGTTCCAGTAACCCAAAAACGTAAAATGTTTTATGTGTGAAAATAAATTGGATCGCTGAGGACATGATCATCATTATCGCCAAAGCAGATTAGAAAATGAACTTTTTTTTCTTGGGAGGATTCTCCAGCTTGCGTAACTTGTACTTTTGATATGTTCTTGGATACCTTTCATATTTTTTTCTGCTTAAAAAACCACGCAAACTCCCCCATCGGCCCCAAACAAATGATTTACATCTTGACGACCATTATTATCCTCACCAGCTTAAATGCTCGAAAGTGTGTAATTAAGTGTGCAAACAACTAAAGACAAGCGATCATCATGACAAGACAATTATGTTCATTTTCTTTTTGCTTGACGCTGCTCATGAGATTATCGCTGCCGGCAAAACATATTCTCCTCATCCATGCTGGTCATCATATCCTGAAACAAAAAATCCATCCATCCGCTCCTCCACTTGGTTCCTCCTTCATATGTTCATCTTTTTTTTTCATTTTTTTCCCTCCACGGATGGAAACAGACAGTCTAATTGTACTCTGAAGAGTGTTTGATTTGGGGAACATGCAATTTTACAATTAGTTGGACACAAATGACCAGTAGCAGAGACTCTCCTTCTTGAGGGGAAATGTGATCTCTTAATTTCCTCATAAAATTCCGCACTAGAATGACCGCACGCCAAAAAATATGACGCAAAAGCTTCAATGACGGAGGGCGAAAGGTGACACCTCCGTAAACGACAAGAAAAACTGGATCTGGGCGATACCCAGAGTAAAACGAGCGTTTCAAAAGGAGTTTGGAATGGATATTAAAACTCGAGAAATGAGCTTGTTGATGAGCTCTTACACTCCTCTTAAATGGGAGTTAATGACGAAGGAGCTAAGCTGGGTTTTGGTGCCTTGGCCAAAATGGATTTTTAATTTTTCGTGAAAAAAGTGATCCCACTTCTCAGTAGATAGTGTTGAAGGGGGACTCGAGTTAGATGGTCATCTGAGGATGGTGATGATGATGATGAGAACGTTGAGTAGTCAGAGAGAGAGAGAGTTGGAAGAAGAAGGGAATGTTGAATCTTTTTCTTGTTCATCTAGTTATTCGGCTGGGATTTTTGTCCTTTGAAGGCAACACAAAAACTTTTTTTTTCTCTCAACTCCACCACGATCACTCTCTTCAAGAGGAGATATAAGCTGAGCAAGGAATGATCATCCAAGATTGGTAAAAGAGAGGACTCCACCCTTGGGTGAACCCCAAAAAATACATATCAAGACGGAGTCGTCGGCGGCCGTCATCATCATCCACATCTCAACATTTTCGTACACCACTCCAATCCATTCATCCCAAATACTTTTTTTCTTCCATTTACAAAAGATAATCTCATGCATAGCAAGTAATTTTTGCTGAGGAGAATACCATCAGTGAAGGCTCATCATATCATGGCTTGGTCAACAAGGCAAAAAAAGCAAAATAAATACGACCACGTCTTCTTTCTCTCTCTCGATCCCGTCCAAAAAGAAAATTACAAATTCCTTGTTGAACCAACTCCACCTATTTTTCTGAACAAAACACAAACTCAATATCATCAACTTCGTCAGTCATTTTTACAATAAATATTCTCCCTTAAATAGCCATTAGCATATGTGCAACTTTTACGAAGCCAGCGAAAAGATTCGAGATCCCCAAAAAAAGCGTTGACTTGGTCCCTCTCATCCCTCATGTGTCTTTCGTCTTGGCATAATAATTTTTGTTGGCAAAAAAAAACCTCCACTTTATGGCCAAACTTTTTTCCTCTGAGTCAATCCCCAAAGTAGTTATAATAACGTAATGAGATTATTTTTACCTTTTAATCCTTTTAGTCCTTATCAGTCATCCGTCAACCTTCTAAAAAAATAGTTGGCTCGAAAGAGTGATGATAATAAAATTCTCATTTTCTCTCCCTAAGACCATATTATACTGACTGACCGTATTTTAATGCTGACCACTGACCAGTGTCTTTTCGGGAGGCTGTCGGTTCAAGCAACAAAAATATTTTATGCGTGGGAATTATCAGCAGTCAGCTATTCTAATTCTTTTGTATTATCATTATGCCCCGTAATATCACTTTGGCTTTGGCGTTACTATAATTATAATCATATTCAACTAGCTGGGTTGGAGGTCCATCCATCTCAATTTTCTTTATTAAGGTTATTATTATTATTTTGCAAAAAAAAATATAAGCGCTAACAACTTCCATATAATTCCTCCATTAATTTGTTTCTTCTTTCTGGTGTTGGTCCATTTGGGCTTGTGACAATTTAAAGGAGGTTTCCCTTTTCTCCCCAAGCTTGTAGCCCTGTTCGTTGAGTCGTTTCCACCAAAAAATCTTTCTTATCCCTCATGTTCTCTCGAGTCTTTGCAATTTGCATAAATTTACAATTACAATTAGTTGACAAAATGGTATGACATGAGCAGAGCCCCACCAAAAAGACAAAAGAACAGCGTGTTTCTCCTCCACTTATCTGCTTTTGGATCGGAGGGCAATCAGCGGATTTTCTGATAGTGGAAGGGAGATCATCCCATGTCACGTGTTTGGGATAATTGCCGTAATAAATATCCCATTTGTGGAGGGGATCCCATCATGAGCCTCATCATTATCTTATCCTTCCTCCTCTGTCGCCTCCCTTGAGCTTTTTTAATATGAGCATCAAGTCCTAGGAGTCATCACCGCCAAATAATATAGCTAATCGAATGACATGCTGATAAGAATTAGCAAAAGTGATGGAGCAAGTAGCAGTACGCAGCAGGCTAATTGCGAGTTCCGCTCTAGTTAGCCCTGCAGAAAGAATAATTACGGGGTCAATTTGCAATGATTACTCCTCGTTCCCATCAAAACGCATTATTGCAAAGTAATATGGGTAGTCGAGCACAATTATTCCCCAATCTTACTGATTATCATATAAAGAGCTGATGTGAATAAAATGACATGTCCTTCTCCTGTAATTGAGCGGTGGCTCCAAAAATGAAAAGCATAATGAAATCAGCTTATTAGATTCCCTTTATTGTTTTAAGGAAGCGTGTATGAGCACTAAATGTTCTTGTGGACAAATTAGTCAATTGCGCTTAATTTTTTTTACATTTTAATTGCAATTTTGCAAACAGGCAGTAAATGGGTAAAGGACTCTCTCAAAAACAATGTCCAGCCATAAACAATCTCAGCCAGAGATCAATTTTTGGGCTGGGATCATCAATTCAAGCAAAGCCATTATGGGCTGAGAAACGAAACAGAAGTTATTAGGAAAAAAGTATTAGTTTTGGATTTGGAATGGATTCTTTTCAAAATCGTTCATCCCATCCCTCCCATCTTTAATTCAATAAGTCACCAGGGAAGGAAGAAGTTTTTTTTTAGGGAGTTGGTCCAAACGAAAATCCAATTAACCTCACCTTATTCATGCCATGCGAGCGATCATGATGCCATTGCCATGTGTAAACATGAGCAAACTGCCAATCCAAATTTCAGGACCGCAGGCAATGATAATGATCCTTTTGCTTATTGCTCCTCCTGATGAGATCAACTCAGAGAAATGAAATATGAGCTAGCTGTAAAAAAGGTGGAATGAAATGGATCATCCTCTCACATAAACATAGCACAGAAGATCATCAGCTATTATAACGCGGCTATATTTAACGTTGTGTAAATGTGCGGGTTGTTACGGCTGCCCGGGTTCCCCCCTTAACCTCCCTATTTAGATCCTCTATGCACTTGCTACCTGACTGCTAA
>JAQGAH010000920.1:0-21820 GCA_034696885.1 Lepidocyrtus paradoxus | reverse complement strand
ATTGGCACGTTGCTAGAGGTATAGTCCATTTCAATTGTCCCGCATGCCCCATCCTCCTTCTTGGACCTCAATGACAGCTGCTGGAGCTGTTCCTTTCGGACCATGCATATCGCAACCTGCCTCACCACCACCGTTCCTGAAGAGCATGAACAAAGAGCAGTTTCAAGTTCATGCATCTATTCTTCAAAGGAGATGAGATGAGATGAAGATGATTTGTATCTTGAGGCTGTTGGAGTTTCTTTGCTGCAAGTACCAAGGCTGCTTGATTTTGCTCGATATGATATGCAAAATCATATCCATGACCATCGATCACAGTAATGCTTTCCTTTCTTGCAATTTCCTATCTATTTTCATCCTTTCCTGCATTCTATTCCCCCCAGCAGGGGGGACTGCCATTCTGCGAACCTTCATCTTCTTCATACCTTCCATTATGTGATATCCTTTTTGCCAGAACTCTGTTCTGATAAATGTCATGACATGAATCAAGTTAATGGCAGTAGAGGATTGTGTGATGATAGCTATTACGGCAAATGGCACTTACAGGAATCCCATTCTGATGCTTATGTAATTTCAATTCATGCTTTAAAGTCGACCTTTTTCGTTTCCTGTTTTCCTCTTCCAGACTTCCTCTGATATCATCATCTCTGTGATGCCTAGAAGGCATCTGTTTACCGGAAGGAAGTGATGGTAAGACAAAGAGGATTGAAAGTACATAAATAACACGAGTCCGTTGCATCGTGTACGTTAGCAAGGGTACTGGATTCTCTGGACTAGAGATCCTTCCCCTGGAAGGTTCCTAGATTTGAACGTGAACCGGTGGTAGTGACCATGCCCCATTGACTGAAGCTAATCTACTGTAAAGATTCCCTAAGGAGAACTGTATTCAGAATTAGGTATGTACCCAAAACAAGCATTACAGATTATGGAACTCTGGAGTGTCATACTGCTGCTTGGTTCAGGATCTGTGGATCCGGTTGGTTTGAGATGGCTGTGAGCAGTAAATAAAGATAAGAACGAAAACGAAACAATCAGAGAAAGGAATTGTTGTTGGTGCGTTGTATGACACGCTTAACGGATATGGAATGGCTGTAGATATGTGAGACGAAGGAGATTCATCGTATGCGGAATAAACCAACCGAATATGTTCCTGTCAGGAATGGAGATAGAGAAATATATGTCGGAGCTAGATTTTTTATTGCTAATTTTGACTGCAGATTAGCTCATTTAGCTTCTATTTCCCCCTCATAAGGAATGTTGTTTAGGGAAATTACGTATTTTTTTCTTTAATTATGTGCACGGGTTATCGCATACCTGTGCAGATATAAGTACAACACCTTTCCCCTAATCAAACATACGAGTACAATGCTCGGCTGTCTCGTTAGCTTAAAAAAACAGGAAAAAACTTTTCCCCCAAAGTTTTTTCTCCGCTCGCTCTGCCGAATTCCATCCAACTTGTATGGGCTATATATAGATTACGGTATATCTCAAGCAGTTTTTAGAGCTCCACCGGAGTTACAGTCGATTCTCGCCCATTTCCAGCCAACAACCTTTTTTTCCAACTTCTCATGAAGCACTTGGATCTGGAAAGTAGAATACTTAGATATTCAGTAAACTGGAAGCCATCGACTACTCAATAAGATATTCATGCAAAAAAGGTAACGTGTAAGTAAATTTTTAGCATCATTTTACACAGCACTACATGAGGCAGGCTAGATGTAGTGGAAAGCCCTTAGCTTATCACTTGGGCAATGCAGGCTTGATCCAGAGTTATTTGGTAAATGAGAAGTGAAATGAAGTGGAACAACGAGTAAATTCCCAAGCATAACGAAATAACCTGAAATAAGGGAGGATAGGGGGTAAAACAAGATTGTGCCCAGGCAATGGAAGCACGCTGAAGAGCCCACACGCTAGTGACATCAAGTCTTGTAAAGTGAGTCTCAGAAAGTAGCTATGGATGGATGTGAGTGAGCAGGATCCTAGGAAAAATTGTTTTTTAGCAGAAGGCTTTATACTTGGTTTGGTTATTTTATTCATCCCGGCCGGTTGCTCTTGCTGCTATTGCTGATATCAAATTGTGATCGTGGAGCTCCGTTGTCTCAAGCTTTCCTTTTTATAAGAAGCCTTGTTCACTTTACCACAGAAGTCAGTCCAGAGGTGGTCGTGAAGCGAGGCGTTCTCCTATAGATGAGCGTTCTGTGGCCAAGTTTTGTGCCCTGTAATTGAGTTAGCATCTGGAATCTAGAAATTAAACTTCAATTAAATGTTGCATAAGTTGCTATTTTCCTATCATGGTGGTTATATCGTGTTTGCTACATAAATGGAAAGCATCGCGGTTTGCTCTTGCTGCTTGACACTTGTCGGAGGAAAGAGGATGTAGAAGGGGAACTCTATAATATCACATTATCTCGTCACTTAAAGCTGGAGCGAACAACTCTCCCAAATTAATTATCAAATGACGGATGTTATTTCTCATAGTTTAGTATTGCAAAAATTAACAAAGGTGTATTGTATTTAGAAAGGGGGGAAGAAAGCAGAAATTAATTGCTGGAATTTACATGTTACGAAGTGAGTGAACTGCAAGCTAATTATAATTTAAATTTATTGCCCAAAACTTGGTCGATCGATTGTGTAAAACATATTAAGTTGAACCTAAAGTTGAATTTCGGATCGTTCTTCAGTGAATACGGATTTTTTAATGTGTGAAACTATCTGACACGTACAAGGTTGACGCAGCATGTGACCACAGTCTATATCATCATGAACTACAGGTAAATATGATATGATAAGAACATTAATAAGTTGTAGACATGAAAGCAAAACTAGCGTTTTATATTTATTGTTCTAAGCCAAAAGTAATATCATTTTAGCGTGTGCCTAATTCTTACCTGGGGGCCCGATCCATCTAATCAAGTCTTTTCTTGATAAAATATAGCATATAGATAAAGTAACATACACATATACACACATATTGTACTACAAAAGACTAGCAAAAATTTTTGAGTGAAATTAGGCTTAGCTTTTAAACAGGTTCGTGCAAACACGCGAGTAATTATGCAAATAGCTTATTTGTGTCTCTCTGATTTCAATCTTTATCCCATTCCCTTTTAACCCTCATCTCTCCAGCGATCCCAGTCGCAATCAGAGCCAGCTGGAGATGACAATCATAAAACCTCTTCCTTTGATATTAAATCATGCCAATCCTACAAGCATACTATTATAGGATGTCATTAATGCCTCTGACATACTTGAAATTGTAAATCCATTAATCCATTGCAAAAACAAGCAATTAAAATTAAGTAGCAAACTTTATCATGAGCTGATAACAATGCAGTTCCCACAAGGGAGCAGAACTTTTCTATAAAGTTTACGGGCCTGGCACTACGTTTGGTTGGGATTGCCAAATGTCGAACCCTCTCTTTCTCAACATTACACATAACATAACAGACTTTATAGTTGTTTTCGATTCGATGCTGTTATCAGAACAGCCTATGTGCAGTTCTACACGGACATCTTTACAAAAGATAACATGTAAAAAAGAGTGCCTAACATGTTTATTGATGCCTCTGTCCAGCATTATCTCTTATTTAGTAGCAAGTTTTTTTTGCAATGACCAACTAATTTTAATAAGAAGTTGGGCTACAAATACGAACAAAGTGATTCGGACAAGATTCCAGCTAATTTTACTTGCAGAACATATTTTCATCCCTTTTTTTAAACATCAGCTAAATGTGATACGATATCGATATGGTAAACATAAGTTATGACGTGGTTTGGTAACTTGGCTGAGAAATTCCATCAAAAAAACCTTTACCCAATAAAAAAATTTGGGATGTGGACACGTAGACAAAGTTGGCTTGTTGACGTAAGATAAATAAAACTTCTTCATCAGTTCCAGTGCAGGTCTTCAATTTTTACGTGATGCGTGGTGATAATAGGGCGTTGCATTATATCGTTCGGCTAATTCTGGAAATGGGAATGATTCATTCAACTGGAACAATATGTGCCCATCCTAATAAAAAGCCACCCTGCAGCAAGTCATCCAGTTACAAATAAATTTATGAGTGGAACTAGTACTAGCTTCTCAGTACTCACGTAGTCTAAAAAGCCAAATAAGGGTAGACTTTATGAACACACACCTTCGACATTTGACAGTTTACTTCTTCGTATAGGGTGTTTGAATGTTACTTGGAAGAAAACATCACCCATGCAGAAAAATAGATACTTGGAAAGCAGATTACAGCATATTTTACTTTGTTGTAACAATTTGTTATTCTGTATCCAATTATGCATTGTATTTTATTTTCAAAAGTATTATAAATTACTTCATATGTAGTAGTAGCATAATATTATTCCAGTTCCGTTCCATGAAAGCCTGTTGCTTTTGAAGTCATCAAAAACTGGAATAAATAAATTAGGCATTAATGGCCCAAGCCCGTTCGTTATTTTGCTCAACATCTCAAATTACCCATTGTTATCTTCTCCGCTTGCTCACGAATTCTGATGGAATCTCAATTTGTGAATATCGAGTTACTTCATATTTACTTCTGAACTACACAGCAGTGAATGTATATTTGATTGAATTAAATGAGATAGTGTTTGGGCCTTCATACATTTTCTGAATTTTTTAAATGCCCAAATCTTCCTTTTTGTTTTTGACATCCAATTGTTATCGCAAGTCTGTGGGCGTTTATATTCACGATTTTCACTATCGGTTACGCTGCCTTCCGGTGGGCTGCCTTTTGGTGAGATGAAACAATGGGACGTTTATGACTTGTACATTTCAGACATTAAATGACTGACTGTATGTAAAAGAACTTTATATAGCTTGAATTGAATTGTATCGATAAAAGCATGTAGCTTATTATGGCTTTACATAAAGTCTCCATTTACTGTCAAACTCATCCATTTGATGATTTGTATTTATTTAGCCGGATAATGATGACATGCTCTTTCTCTCGTCATTTCAGTTTGCTTCTCCTCTCACGTCCATTTTTCACCGACTGTTCGCTTTCATGAAATGAAACAACATTCACTCCATTCTATAGACAGACTATAGGCTAGATGAACCAGTGTGCCATACCATGAGAGAGTGTATTCCTTTTTTCTGCTGTTTAGCAGCAATAAATTCCTTTTTTATTACTAGCTCCTTGAAACACAAATGGAGTGCCAAAACGGATGCATTTAGAGAAATAACTAGCTCTGAAATCAACAAATTGGAAGAGCTAACTTTCATACTCCACTTTTCTGCACAAGTGTACTAAAAAAATGCATGGCAAACTTCCTTGTGGTTTGAGTGTCTTGCTGATGGTCAAAAGACAGTTCCTTTCCATACAGCTACTCCGAATCCCCTCATAAATAACGAGAGTTTCTAGAACAGCAATTCAAAACAAAATACATAATTTTTTGTTGATTCCTGTTCATACGACTGCTGAATAATCTTTTACGAGCACTGAAAATGTCTTATAGCCCATATCGAATTATGCTCATTTGTAGGCAAGTCCAAGCTATATCCATCCTCCTGCTGTGCGTGTGCGTTCTTCATCCGTCATAAAAAGCTTATCACATCATATTTTACACTGCATGTAGAAAAAAGTTATGGATAACAGTACACAATGCTATCATAAAAATCTTTTTTTTTTCTCGAATTCCCAATCCCAAAAGTGTGTCTCTGCTGGAATCTATGAAAATTATGAATAAAAATGTCACTTTTCTTACAAATGCGTATGCGTGCGTGTTGGATTTAGGACAGGCATATAAAATAGATTCGTCCTAGTGGGCGACTGACACATTCCACTGACTGTTCTTAGCTCAAACTTAGCTAAAGCCAACACAACCTTTTTTTTATTCATTCAACCGCATCTAATCCCTCAGAATGGACCTCCATGCATGGCTGTATGGACATGAAAGTTAAGGATAAGCTTTAGTGGATTTATAAGACTAATAATCATAATCTTAAGGGTTTTTATTGAAGAAATTTTGCATGGCAATTCCCCGTATCTCCTACCCAGAAAAAGGGGGAAAGAATGCTGAAATTCCGGTTGGGATGTCATTTTGCTGTTCAGTGTGGTGTAGGAATAAATGTAAATTTTCATCAGAAGATACGTTTATGACCACATTAACAACAGAGTAATTTATCTCAGCTTGTCAACTCAACGAGTAGTCTCAACGACACCATAATCAGGGCGTGGGCGCTGGGTATACGTATTTCATAGAAAAACTGATATGATATATATCACTTCTCATTGTGTATATCCTCCCGGAAGCCAGGATTTACAATTTTACACATAATATTTCGCTACAAGTTGGTTACGCAAGATGTGTGAAAACGACTATAATAATGCACACATGAAGAGCTAAACAAACAACATCTTTTAAAGGAGGAACCCCAAACAGCAGCAAGAAGAGTTTCGTCTGGTCATTCATTCCATTCCTTAGTCCCCCTTGTTTTTGTCATAGTTAAAAAGGGAATGGCTCACTACTCATAAAATTGAGTGCACAACGACTGAAACAATAACACTGACAAACAAAAGTAGAGAGGGAATTGGCAAGATCAAAATGTGCGGAGATGCAGTGAAGGATAAGGGAAAGGGAAATGAGAACATGAAAGGATGAAGACAAAAACGAAATGTGTCTCTTTGAGACAAAGGAGATCCATATATGAAAGGACAGAAACAAGGTTTGCTTGACCAGTTTCCAAATACGCTTGTCGTGTCTCAAATAGATAGCCTTCATCTTATGGTTAGTTAGAGATGAGCGAGGGGGAGACGGGAAAAGTGGGGGAACAGACGCTGGAAAATAAATGCGATCCGACGGCTTTTTGTCTGTGACACAATGTCCGAGACCGATCTTTTACCGAGAGGGAAGTATAGGTAATTTCAACTGATATGACACCATAGTTATGACAAGAAGAAGAAGGAAGTCCATGGTGAACATTAAATGACGATTATGTCGCTGATGTTATATGTTGTTGGACTTCCATAATGCCTCATATACTTACAATCAAAGTTGTGAGAACTGTGGGGATGATTCTAGGAAAATGGCAGGGACTTGAACTTGGGGAAAGATGTCACGTTATTCTACTTCTGGGTGCCATTAAAGATTAAGATTATCTATTTCAGCCAGGTATAATGCTTTGCTACAGATGTCATGTGCATCTAGCCAGCTCTCACGGCCACTTGCCTTGGTAGTGGTGTCAGTTATCCACTGGGCCAATTAGGAGGAAAACGTGATTACTTTTTAATGGATGCTCATAAACTTCGTTATATGGGAGGGAGGATCGAAAAAATTCTATCGATTATGTAATATCTTTACAAAATCCCTTGTATTTGTATAGATCCCAGATGTGAAATGCGTGGCTAAATCCTACTTTTTCGTTAGAGCATTCTTTTTGGAACGCGTCAGCTTTCAAGATAGGGAAAAGGTGTCGCTCATGCCATTTATGGGATTTTTGATGAACAGCTACCGTTACTGGGGTCAATTTTTGTTGACGGTTTCCGGTTGTAAAATTTAAGCCGATTAAACCCAGACGATAGAAGTAATAGTAGGAATGAGGAAAGTTCTTGAGTAAATACATATAGATACTACAACAGCTACAGCCACAGAATTTATTTTCAAAAAATGTTGATTTTTATGAGATATGAGAAGTAGATTTGTTTCTGGAGTAAGGGGAAAATACACTTTTGCTCTTTATATCCTGCATAAATGACGGAAGCAGTTTTGTGATGAATGAAAAAGTAGCTATATTTTGCAAGATGAAGATAGGTATTCCCACACGAGTAGTACTTTAGATGCAAGCGAGGATATAAACATCCTTCCACGTTTTATGAACTGAATGAAGTTAAGCCGACAAGGGTGACGAGGTTGAGTCGTTGAGTGAATGAGAGTCGTAAAAACCGTATTTTTACTATGTTGCACCAAAGTGAAAAATTTGCCCATACAACACTTCATTTTCATTTACACTCCTAGAAGTAAATAGACATAAATATATTACTACAGCCAGAAAGTATCAATTCCATTAATTTCTTTTTTAAGGTTGCTGCATAAACCAAGAATAAAAAGTGGCGTTAAGTTTGGAGTTTGGTATAATAATGGTAGCATGAATATTACGCTTTCCTAGTCATTTCACAAGTCATTAATAAGGCAATTTTCAATTTTATCTTTCCAACAGGCCAATCCTGCAATCTGAAGTGACAGAGGGGTTGAGATAATGTGTAATTGAAATTTCGTTTCTGTCGAACTGAGATGTAAAAATGAGACATCTGCTGATATCTGCACGTAATGAATGTTAAGGTACCTGAACCTGATCTTAAGCTATATAGTCCTGTGTTATAATATGTGCTTATCAAGGCATATTTCCATTGGTACGTGATCACAGTAGAAATATTCGAAGGGCATTAAAAATACTGCCAATATCAATTCATGATTGCAGATTTCCTTTGAAGGACAGCCATGTTTTGTTGTTCTCCTTTATTTGCGCAGTAAATATTTTGTTGTTGTGTTAGCCATGTTTTAAACACATGTAAGAATAAAGAAATACTGCTTAAGATGAATTTGTAAGGTATATGGACGCTTGTGGCCTGTCATCTTTAAGAATTGAGAATAAGATTTAACGAGCAAATAACAAAATCATTAGCTTTGTATACAGCTCCGCCGATTTAACGTGAAGAAATGGCGGCCTGCACTCAGTAATGATGGCTTTTATGAGATACCCGTCAGCACGCTAATTAAATTATCCAAGGACTGTCATCAAATGGGCTCACCCATCACATCCACTGCTAATATGATGGATTTAGAGACTTTCAATTTGTATCGCCAACATTATTATTAAGCGTGGGCAGAAAGCTGTGATTACTGGGATCAATGCAGACCTTCGTTTCAATTAGGTTGTTGATGTAGGATATTGCTGTTCCTATTGAGAATGAGTAATTCTTAAATAAAGCATTGCATTCTTCTAAGCCATGGTCTGGGAAGGGTTTAGCCTGTCATTATTTAAGCCAGGCTTTTGGCTGTATTTTATTATTTCAAAGTCTCAAAATGAGAGCTCTCGTGTGGGTTTCCACAATATTATGAATCGTTGACTCGCAGGTCATGACTTCCCGATTTTATTTTTCCTCTGCGCTAATTATAGTGAAGTTAAGTTATTTTGCGGGCAATAAATTGTTCGAGCCTGTTCAGCTGAATTTCCATTCTAATATATATTTACTGTTTGGAGGAAACCTCAACATCTCTGTAATTGTCAAAGAGCGAATGCAGACAGGCTATCCTTACAGTTAACTCGAGTCATGGGAGATTACTTAGCAAAGAAACCTTCTCATCATTAATCTGTCATTTCTTGGCTAAAATAAGGTAGGTCTTGTTTGGGTGGCATTGGTAAATTGGCATGATTTTTGCTTCGGTTACACATGGCATGCTCAACTCTATTTTACAATCGATTCCAACTATAATCAACAGTGCCTCAACAGCATCCACAAAGAAATGCCAGCAATTTGTTCACATCAGACAAGATTAACTTGTAACCAAACCCATTCTTTTGCATAGGCAGTTATTAATTCCTTCTCTTGTTTTTCTGACGCTCTTTTGGCCCCAAAAAGTCAACAACATTTTAACATTATAACCGACACATGCTCGAATAGATACTCCAGGGCAAATTATGTCACCCGTGGGCAGCAGACAGGCGTGACATAGACAGACTAGTTTTAAAAATGTTGTTTTAGATCGACACTATTGGGAACTGAAAGGTTGTTTTTGTGGGCTGTCTTGTTACAATTTGAAATGTTCAAAAGTAGAGGACCGAACCCTTGTCAACTCATCATATTTCACCAAGTTGTTTGACTTTCACAAAAAGTTTAGATAAGTAACGAAGTTAATTTATGGAAACGGTGACACACCTGACAGCAAAATACTAGAATGATGAGGATTATCTCACCAATAGTTTCCGAATTTATCCCCTACTTATCTATTGCCAATATTAACTCGATGCCTGCCAAACTCGACTTCGAATATTTTGCACTATATTTCGATAGATTATAAAAAGGTCACACTTGTTGGATGATGTCATTTGAAAAGTTTTTGCAAATAAAGTTGCTTGCTTGTGTATCTTTGCATTTTTGAAATGTAGTATCATTTACTAAATATTTACAAAAATCATTAAAAGCCATCAATTATGCATGCGTTTAAATCAAGTTAATAAAATGGGAAATGTTAATCTGGCATGACATGCCATGGCATTACCATGACCTGTTCATTTTAAACATATTACATGATAAAATCCTTCTGAAGCTACTATAAATTGAAATGACCACTGCCTGACACTTGATTTGAAAGTGAAATGCTCAAAAGAATGATTAAAATGTTATGGTCCACAAGCTTTGAAACGCTTTCAGCGAAAGTGCTCATGTTACAACAACCACCAAACCACAAGGTATTCTGACATATATATGCATTATTCTCTCAATCCTTTATGCTCTGCCATACAGGTCGAGTGAAAGTTGCACAGCTTCGTACTGGCTGACATTATTTTTATTTTAGTTTCATGAATTATGAATAATAGATCATACTTTTTTGGGGAAATTTCCTTGTACTCTGTTCTTTGTCAGAAGCTCTTTGAATTCTGACGGATATAAATGCAAGTTTCCCTTTGTGGATATAGGCAAGGGAGATATCTCTACGTAAGCTGATTGTACGTGTGTCCTCCAGAATAAAGTGCTGCGAGGAACTTGCGATATCACAGCCAATGCAAATCCACTACACTCCATGCTTACAGAGCACATTGGAAGCAATGTCGTTGCGAATTCACATTTTAGATTAAGCCGATAACACATGACCCGTTATATTATGCTAAATCCATCATGCTTTCCCTTCAATATGGGGGAGATAGGTAAAAATAGGCTCATAAAATGCAGACGGTGCCCTCTGACGTAATGACGGATGCTAGAAATAAGGTACCTATAAGCACTCACTCATATATCAATGTATGATTATATGTACAGTTATCTAAACTACTTAATATGGAGACAGTGGATACTTTATTTCGCACGTACAACCTCTGTAACAAATGCATAACGAGTGAATACTGATGAAAATTAGCACGTGCGGTTCTTAGCGAGATAGATGACATTTCGGGGGTAATGTGTGACAATCAGTTCTGATAAAAAGCTTTCACCAGAAGGACGGACGGTGAGGTTCGATTAATAAAATCTGTCACCAAACCCTTTGATATTAATGTGGGAACGTGATATTCTTGTCGGGCGGATTTATCTGTGGATTCTACAGTAAATGGATTCAAAGTTTAAAGGGGAACTTTCTATCAGTCCCAGACAGGTTTATCTATAATTGAAATGTCACTCCTTCATCCGGTAGCTGAAAATGAACTTTTTAGCTCGGACCTTTTTTTGTTTCATCTCATTTCAAGCCGAAAGTTTCCGGTTGGCCAAGCTTATTTATACTAATGGTTTTAATTGGTATCTGCAGTTTCCCATTTCCAATGGTGCATATTAGCTAGTCGGTAGCGGCAAAATGCAATGGTAGAAATTCTGCTTGCTTATGATACTTATCTGCAGTACTTATTCGATTTATACCCATTTATCTACATAGCCATATAGTCATAGTCTTAATAAGTAAATAAATGTTGCACGAAACTAGGCTATTATTCGCACACCATCTAAATTAAAGGCCCAATTTTCGTTTATTATTATAAGAACATGGTAAACAACAGGTTTCTCTCTTAATGTCCTTCAGTATCCATCAAAAATAATTGACTCATTCCATTAATTTGCAATATTACACCTGTTTACAATAAATTATACTTTCATTAGCTGATTAATACTTCAGAGAGTGAGTGAGTAAAATGTTATAGTTATTCTGTCTATTCATACTTTTTTAATTTTCTAATTCAATGTGAAGTGTTTATAAAGCAGTTTGAATTTTATCGACATTATATTGGCTTGGTCCTTGAGTAAACATTCCTCTCACTTTCGATGTCTCATTTTCAGATAAACTCGATTTTTCACATTACATGCAGCAATTAATTTAATACTCAAGTAAAATAGTTCCCAACATATTATATCATAATTTAATTTGCGTTTTACTCTCAACTTAGAATTCGAAGCCTGTTTAAATTTCTAACATTCTCTCATGAATAAACAAAGCGCTTTATAGATACTTTCTCCCTGTTTGTTCTCTCCAGCAAAAAAATTCAAACTATTCATTCATGTCTTTCTATCTTTCCTCTTCAGGGCATTGATTACATTATAATTCGTATCTGGATGCTGTTTAGAATGCTAAGTAGAATTGATACCATTGTTATCCTCCTCGTCAGCTCCTTGGAGCCTAACATAATATATTTTTATTTACTCATCCGTGAGTGACCAAATATTTCTGTGATACGTGCAAAGTCTAATTTATTAAAACCTACACTCCAGAAACAAAGGCCTTTCAACTTTTCTCACAAAATGAAAATAGCTAACTCTAGCACATAAAATATTCTAAAATATGCGGCTTCCTATGTGTAGGTTGAATAATGAAAAACCTTGCAGCGGTTATTTGACCTCAAGAGGTCACACGTAATATATTATACCAATATTGTAGCACGCTCTGGGCTGACGTAAAACACACACCCGGAACAAACAACACCGGTCATGCATGGTTCAATTGTCACTGTGCAACACGTTATGAACTTGGGTTCTCTATACCATCTTTGCAATTTCTACAGAGTCGCTGGATAAGTAAGACAATGTTGTGTATAGTTTGCAATTTTAGAAGCACAAAGTACACGTGAATGCGAAAAACGTAATCGTGACGTCACACTTTCCCCCGATCTTTTATTTTTTATTTTTTTCCGCTACAAAAAAAATAATTGTAGGAATTATACACTGCAATAACGAACTAAGCTAATTGAAAGCTGATTTCAGATTGTAGCATTTACGCTTTGATAGCACCTACCTGTCTACTTTGAAACAAAATATATTTTTGCAACAAAAGCGTCTACATGTTTGCAATGAAATCGTCCTGCAAATCCTTGACAGCAGCATACAGATATTAAGGACATAACTCTAAGAAAGTCTAGGTGAGAGGGTTGAAAACAATTTCATTGTTGGTGAAAGTACAGAATTTATTTTGGGGGAATAACTTACTATGCGTTCATAAATGTATATATGTAAGCATAATACATAAGTATACATAAGTATGTATACTTCTAAAGATGCACCGAACAGATACAACACAAGCTCATTAAATTAGGATTTCCAGCCTTCAGCGAAACTCACAAAATACGCAATTATGTCAGAGGTAAAATCAAAATATATTAAAATAGGGAAGCTGACTCAGGGAGAAAGTTGTTTTTTCAAGTTAAATTTTTAACAAGGAAATTAATATGTGATAACAAGCAAAAATTTCATGCATGTATGTATTTTTGAGAAGGAAGGATAATACGTTAGTTTAGTCATTCCTCAAGCGATATATTCACAAATTAGGATAATTTTACATTTCCGCATTTTCTTGTACTCAATACAAGCGTACGGATATCAAATGAAAAACTATTGAATAAGTAAATCACTTTAAACAGGTAGAGTAAATATCAGGTTTGGGGTATTAATATAACTGACTTTGACTGAGCATGTGTCGAGACATGCTAAACTTAGCAAACAAGAAGAGAAACAAACAAGACTTTTTGCATTTAGTAGGATTTTTCAAACTGCAAATGAATAGTGAAATTTTTCTCAAAATACTTCAAGGAAATCACAATTTAATTTTTTAGTCGAACATGGATTCCAAATGAACACTCATACAATAAACCGAAATATGAATTGATACTGAACTCACCGCGCCACCATAGCTTGCTCCCTTTTTATAGTTGCTTTTTTTGGTTTGCTTCCTAGTAGTGAAAGTTGGATCAATGCTATAAAATAATCCGTAAGAATAAAATCACTAGGCATAAAGTGCTTATTTTCTGTTCAAATTTCAAATTATGCTAAATATCTCAAATTCTCATCATCTTCTCAGCGACAAGCTGAACACTACACAAATAAACAGGGATATGTACTTCAAAGATACATCTTGCTGTTTCTCAGTACACCAGTGCCATTTCCCGTAGAATATATGATGAGAAGAAAATAAAGGGATGTTGCGAAATAATGATTCAGCAGTAAACTTTACAACATAAGAGCCTAGATTCGGAATTGATGATGATGATGATAATGCTCATATAAGCAGCAAATAAAAATCGGCTCCACATCTAATGGAAAATCTTTCCTTTCCTATTATTACTCACATACGCAGCATTACTCCCATTATTATTATCCGCTTATATTACATTCTATTGTTATATAATGATATTATTATTATCGTTTTATAATTTTGCTAAACAAATCATTTCACAACGAACTAATAATAATCTATGCCAAACAATGCATCGGGCGCATCAAAATAACGAATTGGTGTGGTTCATACGAACGCGGTTCATCGTCTTGCTATGGCCATGTTTAGCTCGGATTATAGGGAAAATATGTAATTTGATCTTAATTGCACTACCAGATATATAATTTGGTTTACGATATTTACATTAAGCGGTGTAAGATGAGACGGAGGAAGGAAAGTAGCTTTCTCAGAGTCTTCATCGTGTCATATTACTGTAAAATGAAGGGATGCATGAGCAAACAACTTCCCGCTATTTGATCTGTTTTCTAAATATGCGCTTTGAATCCTTCATCAAAATCCCGTTACAGTTCGGAAAAATCTTTAACCAAAAGTGTTGACTAGTTATACGGGCCAATTTTCAGGGGTGTTGTAACGAAGAGCATTAAGAACAACCTATGCATGCGGATAATGCTACCTGTGATGAAATAATGCTCTCATATTTGAAAGTATGAATGGTGCAGCCGCACTTTCTCAAACTTTCATTCCAGTTATTACTCATGCGAACATTTATATCCGTTACTTTCTCCAGTTTGGAAGAAGAACAATAGAAGTAATGCGTCAAATCAAAATTTGACAAAGTTGATATAACGGGGAAAAATAGAATTGCCCATTTCTAACCTGAGATGGAACGTTTAAACATGACCTGAACTTTAATGCCATCACATTATAAAGCGGACATTTTGGGAAGACTTTGTTTCTGCAAGACTGAGTTGCGCACTTTGGTAGACTCTGTGTAGAATTGAATAACAAAAACTACATTCCAGCAACGTGAGATTAGGAAACCCAAAACTCTGCAAGTCGGCAACCAAGAAATCATAAAACTGTAGAAAATTGCTTGGCTCCACTATTTTATGTCCTTTGTTTCTCTTGCGAAAAGTATTTCCTCTCGTTCGCACGGTCTCATAGTTCTCATATGTGCGCCCTATCTGCCTCACTTAACGACCAATATCAATACTAATCTCGGTGACTTGCCGCAATAACAAAGGCATTCCAGAAGTGCTCAAATATTTTTATACTTTTTCATTAGGGCAAGAAGGCAGCATCAAAATGGCGAAAGCATAGAAGTGTACACTCTTTTTTGATTACTTTCCCTTTCAGTGCAGTTAAATTTGGGTTGAATTAATCGTCAGTGTAATTCAAAACAAGCACATCCATCACAACATCAACTAACAAAATAAATGTTAAAAGAATTTAATAATAAGCTATGATATTATTTATACCAACCAGATACCTAATATTATTTGGACCACTCAAATACCAATTAATATCCCACATTTGAAGACTAAATTAGTAGATGGCTTCCATTGTCCAAAAATTCATTTTGATTCCCAGAAACAGACAAAGGTATCTGTTGGAACCATTCAAGGGACTTTAATAGTTTGTAAAAGTAAAATTGATTAAATGCATTGATGTAGGTGTGAAATTTCTACGTAACATACTTAGCTCGCAAGCAATGTCCAGTTTGTCTAAATTTAGTATTTAGTATTGCTTCTAGGAAGGAATGCCTTTTTTTAAACTAACCCTCTTTTCCTGCAAACAAGTTATTATATGCATACGTACATATGTACAAAGATAAATTAAGAGATTTTACCGAAGACGTCATTGAAGATGTTTTTTGATTAAACCCTCGATAATGGCTACATAGTCCTCATCATGGGAAGAAACAAGTGGTTATATAAAACGAATGTGAGCTGACACGTACTGTCATTCGGACTTGCCTTATTGACATTGAGAATTGCATTTCAAGAAATAAAAAAATACTAAATCTGCATTTTTATGCATCTTGATTTTCATTCTTTGTGCAAAGAAACGGCTCAACATGTTTATGGCAATTGACCTTGATTAATTAAATTACTTACGTTGAATTCCTAATGAATTTATAGGATACGTATGAGGAATGATTTATAGGATAAATTGTGAAACTCGCAGAACAGGATCTGCTCGTGGGTAGTCGTCATAATAAACTCAGATTTATTACGTTTTTAAGTTAAGATTCCCTTCTTTCAAGACTCCAGAGGGGAGCAAGCACGACATGTGTTGGCAAGTCTGTCTACCAACAAGTAATCTACATAATGTGTATTTATTTGCCTTGGCTGGACATTTACGATTCACCTAATGCCCTACCTTCTTGTTAGCCAGTGACACTGAGTAAATTTACCCCTTGCGGATATTCAGGGTCACGGGTTTCTTACGAACTAATTTATCTACGAAATCTCTACAGTTCCCCGAATTTGATTCTCGATCATATATATAGCTCTTGATTAACTTTGCTAGCTTCAGATTTTAGGTCAACCGAATACCGGCTATGACCTCGTTCTGTTTTTAATGAATACCGTCTCTATCTAAAACGCATTTCATTTTGAATTCCTATTGTTTTTAAACCAATCATCCAGCGCTTCAATCTTATTCATCGGTTATGCCTAATATCATTAAAACCGGTAATATGGTACGGCACATTAGATTTACTTGGAATTGAGACAAATTTCATCCCATCTCATATATAACAAATTCAAAACAGATATCAAATGCGAGCCTCAGGAAGCATGTAACACACACTTTGTAATGTACTCCATCAGATATAATCACTTTGGCGAGCAGTGGTTGTGCTTAAATTCGCATAGCAAATTCCAATGACTTGAGCTCTATATTTGAGCTGGATTCTGGGGAAAAACGAGATTAGTCGTAACAGGAGAGAAACGTATTGAATACTGAACACGGACAAACAAGGGTTTTCCAAGAGGATAGAGATTTGCCTGAAGGCTGTTAAAACAATGTGCTGGAGAAAGTGGGCAATAGCAAAGTCTCTGATGGCTTCACAAGCTACTGGTACAGGGGAATGTTTTGCGTACTCTCGTAACATACACCCTTCCTAATTTAATCTTTGGGGTATGCTTTTCTCCTTCGCTAGGGGCATCGAATACTCGCTCTATAATATATGAGATTTTATCATATATCTGCCCGCTCAAGCGAAATACTTGGCTGGTCGTACTTTGGAGCAGCAACAGTGAGTTGCTCCTACTTCTTCCAGTTCCTTTAACTTTCTCAACTAGCCAAAGAAGCAGCTGCAGTTTACACTGAATGTGAAAAACGGAGAAAGCAGCCAACAGGATGACCAATGAGCCAAGCGGATTTACAACTGCTTCAAATCAAATGCTCCCCCACGAGAATGCTTCATTTGAAGACAACAAGGCCAGACTAATAGGAATTATTAATACGAAGAAGAGGGAATGCCTAGATAAACTTGATCAACAGGAGTCACGTCCAGGTAAAGACATTTTTTTTACAACTCTCTCATTCGTATTCACGTGAGTTGACTGTCACATTGTTAAATAGATATATAATAAAACGAATATACATAATTAATTGACATTCAAACTGCTATCCACGCTATTCCTACTCATGAAGCATATCTATAATGATATACTTATTAACTTTCCACTTTTACTTTATTTACTTTTATTTATGACAGGCTTCTGTGACGGGGTTTGGGATGGAGTAATTTGTTGGGATCAAGAACCGGCAGGAAAACTTGCTGTGACAGCATGTCCAGATTATATTGCTGGCTTTCACTCAAAGGTAAGGCTCAAATCATTGTAAAAAATAAATTCTCATCCTATACAGAGTCTTTCAAGTAGTCTACTTACAATTCAAATCTAAAGACTAAATGCTAAATTGCTGAAAATTGATCCCCGTCATAAACTGAACTGAATTACTGAAGGGTGAATTCATCCCAAAAAGGGTTGAATAATATATCACTGATCAAGTCTCCTTTCAACTCGACTCAAACGTGTTGATGTACTGGTTGTGGGTTCCGCATAAATTCGTCATTGTATAAATTAGCATCCTATCATATAGGTTTATGTAAACATCACCTTCATGAATAAAGTCTTCTGGAATAAATGCCATGTTTTCATTCAGCTCTCCTTCTCTCAAACATGTTATATCAGCCTTCAATATCAGTATCGCGGTATGTCTACTATTTTCTGCACAGGCACAGATAAAGTGATGAAGGAAAAAATCCTAGACGGAATTTTTCTCTCCTTTTGTATCTCAAACTAGTTTTTTTTATTGATCGATCTTCCAGATGAGGACACGTTGAATGACAGTCATTTACACTCAAAGAATACAAAGCAATTATGCACAAAAGTGTAATTTTCCTTTGACTCTACTACCATTACGGATGCGTATAGGTGACGCAACTGCTATTTCATGCACATTGCGAACAACGTTTGTTTGCTATACGGTTATGGAAACATTTTCGGCAGCAAAACCGGGAGCCGGCATCATTTGTGTAAATTGCGAGATTTGAGACTTTGAGACGCATCCATTCCCTTCCCTCTCTGACATTGAGATAGCTTTAGAGTACAGAAAATTGCATACGTGGTTATGCGACAATGGCGGGGATAAAACCACGGAGGAATTTTTTCATTAACATAATGGTTTCATTGAATTATACCGCAGGGGAGTGTAGCTGATAGTTTTGAAGATTTAGCACCATACAAACTATACAAAGTTGTGTAGTTGAAATTACAAGCTCACACTTGAAACCACATTTAGGCCAGGGTTTTTAGTTGATATAGCCTGCAGAGCAACATATGTATCATCATCATAATCAATCAGGGAGATATAGAATTTGCGACGAAAAGAATGAAACTGCGTGGAATTCTAATTACATGTGACCGAGATTTTGCTTTACCGTTTTATTATATTACGCTGTTATTACTGTTTATCGTATTACAGAAGAAACGCACTCACGAACTTGTAATAAAGTTGCTACTATGATGACAAATGGTGTTGATGAGAGGAGATCTAGTTCCTGGAGGATCTCATATATTTTCCACACTGCAATAACAACAAAGTCCAAAACTGCTACTCATTCTCACAGTCAGAGAACAATCATATTCCAATCCATGTAGCAACTCATATCTTCACAAGATTTCCTTAGGAAGTCTTCGCTTCATTTGTATAGTTTCAAGAGATTTCCATTCAAAGACTGAATGAGCATTGCAATAGTAATTAGTATCCCGTAACGTAGGTATATATAAGAAACAGAAGAATGGACACATTAATGAATCCTATACAATGGCATTCTTTGTATTCTGCTAGTTGATGAAAACAAGACGAAAGCAAAAGAAACGGGCAGTGCTTGACAAATTAGGGCAATGTCCATGTCTTCTTATTATGTCCCTCCTCCTGTCATAATAATTTGACCTTAAATACGCAGAGGTATTTCATCAAATGATATTGTTGACAGAAAAATGCGTAACATGAGATGCACCAAATATCATATGGCGTCCTCTTATAAGAAAAAGTTCTTCCGACAGTTGCTTCTTTATTAGACCCATAAGTTTTACTTCAGGCAATTCAGCAATAATAGGTAGTGGATGATTGGGATTGCCCAAATTGCTATTTTCCTTGCAATGACATGTGCTAATATCCTCCTACCAAGTTGTCTTGAGTTGCCCCAAGCCACCTTCATATATCCGAACCTGTTGTTAAGGTCAACAACACGGCTTGGTCGCCTGCTACTGTTATCCTACTTTTGCCTTCTCAAACCAAAAGCGCACCCACAAGTGTTTGAGCGGAGTTTGGCAAACAAACGACATTTACAGCTTATAAGATTTTATCGAAATGAAATCCCCAGATCTGGTTTTTCACTGCTGCTGCTCCAGGAAAAACATGTCAAGGAAAGATAGGACAAGGGTACAATACTGTAATCAAAATGGAATGCTGAATGGAACGGACGGCATCTCTGTCATTGATCAGATAAAAAGGGAATGTTTCACTCTTTTTCGCTTCCAGTGCTTTCTTCCATTCCACTAAAGAAGTTCAGATAAAGTTGCACCTTGTCTTGTCCTATTCTGTTCTACTTATGCATCTCACTCCATATCTCCACCGTCTTGAGAATAAAATGATATGTGGGGTTTCTTCCAGATCGGGGATTTCCTAGATACCGGAATAACCTAACTTTTCAAATGTGGTTTTCGTCTATGGAGTTCGTTATCAAGTCATTGATAAAGTTAGTACCAGAGAGAGAAAGAAAAGTCAATTTAGTTAAATAACTTGTGTCTTCTTGGAACTAGTAGTTTGACTGTGAACATTCCACCCTTCTATAAAGTCGATAGAGAAATTAAGCGATGCGTAAAATACTACTGGTCGTTAGCAAACTAGTCGAGATAAATATTATGTTATTGGTATATGATGTTTGTGGGGAAATGGCCAACCTTATTCTTTACTATGCATGCGTAAACATTTGATCGAGTGGTTCATAGTCAGACGTCATCGACATCGACATTGTCGACGGAATGACCTATAGAAAAAAAGTCCTTTATATTCAGTGTTGGTCTGGTCGCATTTTGCGTAATGATAATGAGTTTTGCTTCAGCATCCAGTTCTGAGCATGGTTAGTAAAAGTAGCTTAGGTATCTAGATATAATATATCTTCATTAGCATCTTTGCAAAGATAATACAATGACTACGCACAGGGAGGGGAAAGGGACTGTAATATGGCCATCCTGGAAAAAATTACACTTCAAAGGAAGAATTTGGCTGGGAAGAGAGGAACTGGAAAAGGGATTTCTGGCTACTGTATAATGAGCTCTTTCTTTTTCCAGGAGCTTAAATATTATTATGTGTGCTGCCATTATACTGTGTTCAGTGTTCTTTTGTCTGCTGGGTGTATGTTATGCCCATTGTGGGTTGACTTATCCATATCCTCATTACAGAAAATAGGAAATGTCTCTTCTCCCACTTTTTCAGGAATATACTAGTGCACATTTACCATTCATATCATCATCCCTTCCACTTTCCATTTGGTCAGATTATACAGACTTACTTGGGTTCGTCCTTTTGAAGTATATTTTTGTTATAATCTGCAATGTAGAACAAAAAGCTCCAGAATTATTATTATAATTACTATAATTTGCAAGGAAAGCTGCAGCTGTAGTGCTAATGATCTTAAAAACCTAATCTCATATAACGCTTTCCCTTTCATCTCGTTATCTATCTCTTTTGTTTTGATCTATAGTTTACCTTTACTGACGACGATGAGAGGAGTCTGTTTCCGAGAATATTTGTAGGAGAGAACATGTGAAGACGTAGGCATATATATCGTTCTTTGCAAAAATTATTTTTTTGTCGATTTAATTAATTAGGGATGTAGTAAGTTTGGAACGAAAGGTATAGAGATTAATAATAGGAGGAGATTTTTACGAAAAGTTGCAGCGAAACAATTGCTTATTTTACCGTGGTAGTATATAGGGATGGAGTTCAAATATCAAAGTTGAAATGTTTTTGCAAGATTACCTTCGTGTCTAAGAACACACAATACACAGGGGCCTGCCAAGCTTTTGTGGGACCTGGAGAGTTAGGCCTGAGTGGGCCTGTATTATACAGGGTGCACTGTGGC